>WJSG01026679.1:0-62262 GCA_016618145.1 Sanghuangporus lonicericola | reverse complement strand
GCCATGTCGTCCCCTCTCTGGCAGCCTGACGCCCAGGTCAACGTTCCTCGCGCGGAACCCCGGTCCTCGGGTGCGTCACTGACAGGTAGTATGGCATGGAGCCAGTGGTTTTCCGGTTCTCAGTTCGACGGCAACTCGTCCTATGGGCAAGATCTGACATGGTGAGTGGTTCGAATTTGAGTCTCTGTTGCAGATCACCCTTTCGGTGGCAAGCTGACACTTGTTATTGTTGCAGGCTCTCACAACCAGGGTCGCAAAGCGACCTCTGACTCCCGAGCGGCGTGTGTAGGCGTTGAGTATGTTAGAGTTACTGTACTTCTTCATGTACGCCGACGAGAATGCATGTTCATCACCCATCGACCTGGTGTGCCCGATGTTACCATTTTCGGGATATCGAGAACGTTCGGAACGTGTCCGCCTGCGAGGCGTCATCACCGAATCTGCTGGAAGGTATTGGAGAGTCCTTCCAAATTTCTTACAAAATGGATGCTTTGAAACCATTTGCATTGCTAGTTTTCCAAAATTATCGCCAATTGGGGCTCCAAGTCTCGTCGAACTCCTGCTCATAGAACATTTTGACCCCCGCCGTGTCTACGTGTACTATTACAGCTGTCGTCAAAATCAATGCCCGACGCACGGAAACGCGCGATGCACGCCAGAAAATCTCAAAATTCCAGAACATTCCTCGTGAGTCGTACGGCTCTCAAACTTTATGGATTACCTCGTAGCACCCTATACTCTTGTTTCATCAACACTTGATTGTCTCACTATGGCCCAGGAGGACGATTGTGCTCGAAGATGTCGACACGTCCACGGGCGCTAACCCGCTGCACAGCTCATCTCGTGTCTAGCGCCGGTAGACGTGAGGCTTGACCTCCTCCAATTCGCGTCATTGCCCGCAGCGAAGGTGCAGTAGAGCATGCTGATGTGCAGCTGAGTTCGCTGAGAATGAGTTTGAGGCAGTCTCAGGCGGGAGAGCAAGTTTACGATTTTTCTGAATTTCTCGATTTTGTTCGCGCGTTCGGAGTTGTAATGCGCGTCGGGCATTCATTTTGATGTTAGCTGTACTAACACGACCCGAACGTAGCCTTAATCTAAACGTCTACGTACCACACGAGGCTACCTAGAACGAGGACGCACGTAAGTTATGGTATTCGCCCTAGTGCTAGGCGATTAAGCCGCGGCGCGGAGGTGGGTGCTTCGCATTAGTTGGTCCGCAACTGACTCTCCTCGTCGTACAGGGGCGGAAGCTTTCCTATGATGATATCTCCGAGATCGGGCGTCCTCGGTCATCGTCCTCGTCAGTCGCCGGTCGGGCTGCCTCCACGGTAAGTACTAGTAGTAAGTACCAGTAAGTTCTGCATCCACTTCCCAGCCCGAGGATGACAAAAGCCTGGCTTGGATCGCTGGGAAAACCGATCATCCGATAAAGTGAACGTCACGCCGGTTGTGTAAGTGGACGTTCATCCCACACATCTGTGGGGCCCAGGCACCTACGGGGTTCTGTATAAGTATGACGCCCCGAGGCAAGAACTGACACAACTCTGCTCAACAACCGTACAACGACGACTCTGACGACTACGACAAAGAAGATGGCACAAGAATACGTGTGGCTTATTACTGGGTACGTCTTGCGGTTCACTGCGTCCCACACAACGCTCACATCCAAGGCGCAGGGCGAACCGGGGCATCGGTCTCGAGATGGTGAAGCAACTGTTGCAGTCACCCTCGAACACTGTCGTAGCGGCGTGCCGGAGCCCAGCGACGGCGACCGAGCTGCAGCAACTCGTTGAGAAAGCCGGCGGGAAGCTCCACATCGTTGCGCTTGATGTCAGCGACAAAGAGTCCGTCAACAAGGCCGCGCAGGAGGTCGCTGGTATCTTGGGAGGAAGAGGCATCGACTACCTCGTCAACAATGCCGGAGTTGTAAGTGTCCCGGATGGCTCTCCAGTGTCTCATGCTGACCACGAATGTTACCGTTCAAGGCTCTTGGTGGAGCAGACACCGCGTTCAGCATGGACGGCGACATCCTGCAGAAGACGTTCGTGACGAATGTCGTCGGGCCCGCGTATGTCTCCCAGGCGTTCGTTGATCGCGTGGAGAAGAGCGAGAAGAAGACGATCGTGAATATCTCGAGCACAGTCGGCAGCATTGCCTCGGACTTCGGCGCGGCACCCGCGTCATACGGGATCTCGAAGACCGCGCTCAATATGCTGGTATGTCGCGCCGCTCATCATATGTCGCCCTGAGAGTTGCTGACGCAGATTCCCCGTGCGAGCGCAGACGTACAAGCAGGCGAAGGAGAAGCCAGAGATCACGGTGATCTCGATGTGCCCGGGGTGGCTCCAGACAGGTGAGTACAATACCCCGCCGCATTCCCGTTTTGCCCAGTTGCGGGTGTGCTCATGCAGACGTTCGTTTAGATATGGGCGGGCAGAATGCGAGTCATCCGGTCTCGGTCGGCGTCGCGGGCGTCCTGAAGACCATCTCCTCGCTCAAGCCGGGGGACTCAGGCAAGTTCTTCAACTTCCAGGGCGAGAATGTCCCGTGGTGAGATTGTCGAGAACATGGACTTGTTGATTGTATCGCAGTGTAATTTTATTAGACATAATTAATCAGCATTGGATTACAGTATGACGCGACCTCTGCCGCAAGGTGTGCTGATTTTCTATGCAGCGTTCCCTCCAGTCGTTCAACTTCAAGCGAAATTTTCATCCGGTTCCGGGAGCTCACTGTGACGGAAACTACTTAAGTATCACTGTATGGCGGAGGAACCATCTCCGACCTCGATGTGTCAAAGAGACGACGGTGGTGACATAATTGATACAGTATATTAGTCTACATGTGAAGGCGTGCTACATAAGACTCAGTTGGATTACACAGAGGAGAGTGATACAGCGGTTCCAAGCCCAGCCGAGCTTTCCATCTCTATAGTTTCTGTCAGTGGCAACCACTCACCCCGAGACGAGCTGCTGACCTGGTGCGAAAGGCACCCCATCTGAGAACGAGTCAACGTCCCACTCGAGATCATCATCTGACTGCGCCGGAAGCCCGGGGTCAATGACTGCTCCCAACGACGAGATGAAGCTAGGTGTCTCAAACGGGTCTCTCGAGGAATGCAGCGGGTCGTCCGAGTCGAGTCTGATGACTGTCTGGTTCGCTTCTTGCAGTTCGAGGAGGAAGCGCGAGATGAGGATGGCTGAGATGCTGCGGATGGCCAGTAGAAAGCCGCATTCTGACGCATACGGGGTGGTGAATGTGGTCACATAGACCCCGAAGCTGTCGCTCTTCGCCACCTGTCAGAATAACAGTGAGATGGTACGTACAGTGCGATAAATCCTGGGTCGCTTACCGCGAACACCGCAAGGGCCAAGTGGAGAATATTGAGTAAGGATAGTACACTGATAGTGGTCCGAGTTCGTCAGGTCTTGCGCTGTCGCGTTTGCGGCAAGACGTACACAAAATATATCGTTCCTGTGGGTGATCGCATGTAAGCCGTGATATCCCTGGAGTGTTACCAGCCCTGCAGGCAAACAAACCGTTGCGAAAGAGAACATCTGAAAGTGACAGTCTCTTGGATAGCCGAAAGTCTTCCAAGACGCTTTTGCTGCTGAGCTTTGCCCAGGTGATGTAGATGAGCAGAGTATCGGCAATGACGAGCGGCACTCGAGAACCGATTATGACTGTGCAGATGCTCATGAGCGTGAGTTGATGTATATTCGCAAGCCAACCTACGCCTTTCATAGAATCAGAATCAATCGATACGTTGTGAATCACAAAAGGCCGAACCTCAGGGTGATTGCCTTAGTCGCATTGTCTTTCCCGACGCATCCAAATGGCGGGAGGTTGAATCCAGAGAGCTGATAGCCGTATACAACCTGCGTCGTCCGATCAATTGGTCTGCGTATATCCACATGACTCTAGGATTGTCCATTCACTCACCAGGTTGGCCCCTACTGGCCCAAGCGACAAGGTGAGGATAAGAAGTCCGAGGAGCTTGCTCCTGCTCAAGGCATATGCGCGGAGGGCCGAGAAGACTTGGCACAGTACGTCAGGCACTTGCTTCCTTCAGAGGACCGAAAGCATGACTTACCAGCCGCAGGGACGAGCTGCAGTACGGTCATCGCCTCTATCACCTGTTGGAATATAGAACAACTGAGACGGGACCCGGGTCAATCCGCTGTAATCTGAACTCCCAGTTTGCGACACCAACCTCTGAGTCCAGTCAGATACAGCGATGGGACGGGCTGGCACTGCTCACTTACTTGGTCCGAAGGGAAAGATGCCGACCCGACCAATGTCATCATGACGTAGAGCGTCACGGATATCCACTTGTTGGAAAAGAACAAGAGCGACGCTCCGCTCTGCTCGGAGGTCCAGAAGCATGCCACCTCTCGATCGAGTGTGATCAAGACGTCGTAAATGAAGACAACTGCAATGGGGGGACGCATCAGTCTATCAAGTATAAGCTTGTAAGTTGTGATGCGGGCAACGCACCGGCAGCCGCCAGGTTGAAGTATTCCCCTGTATATCTGTGTTTCGCAGAGTCAGTGTGTATACGTCAAAGGCCGTCTGCAAAAGTTCACGTACAGAGCATCGAAAAGGGCAGCATCACCCACGGTCGGGAACATCGCGAAGTCAGAGGATGATACTAGCGTGGGCGAAGGCTAGCTGAGTGATCGCAACGACATCCATGGCCCTGATACGCAGATTTATACCGAGCATGAAGGCGGAGAAGGAGGATGTCCTGTTCGGCGTGCCGTCTACACGCGTCGCAGAGCCGACTACGAGGATAACAGACGCCAACTGCTCCAAGATTAGTGAGAAACGGGCGGTTTCTGCCACCATACGTACTTATCTGGCACATCGCGGACGTCGACCGGATCACAGTCGCTTGAATACAAAAGTGCCCGTGGTGGGACAGCGCTGATTGTGCACGTTGCACTGCGCTTTAGACCGCAGGAAGGACATGGCGGTGCAACTCGTAGGCGGCTTTGGACCGGAGGAAGGACGTAGGGCGGCTTTCGAACCTTATATCCGCGCACTCGGATGGATAGAACGCTGAAGCAGTCATCAAGCGTCGGCACGATCATGAGCACACTGTTGAAGGCATGTGAGTAGGAAAAGGTAGCTGACCGTTGCAGGATCATAGACTTATGCGCAGCTTCGTGCACATCACTGCAAGTTCCCAGCTGGACCTTTGATGCCGAAAGCTGTCGTGCAGTGTCTCCCACTGGCCTGATAGTATGCAGAGTCATAGAGACCTTCAGATCCCACATAGGCCATCACTGAACCATGCATAACCTGGTAAGTAGCGAAGATCTCAACAGAAAGGGCCGTGGAGCGCTAATGAGTTCGCCACGGGCCCGGTATGCCCGTGATGAGTATGTACTTTCCCGATGCCGGCCACTATACGCCTGCTGTGCTGCAACAGGCGAGGGTGGATCCCGTCTTAGTCACCGGCGATCGTGTTCTGGTCTAGCGATTGCGCTGTTGTCATCTGTCGGGGCAGAATAGTGAGCATATGGACATGCCGTTACTCACTTGCATAGTCGGAGCGTAAGTACTGTGAAGCGACTGGGTTGCGGAAGTCGCCGAGAGGACGAGCCGGTGCAGAAGGTTCAGAATAAATATAACACTAATCCCGGCGTTCGAAAGTCGGTCAGATAGTTTGTGATTTCGGTATAGGGTGGAAAACGGGAAGAAGTGCTCGGAGACTCCAGGACTGTACGAGACCGAACTGGAGGCGAAATTGGACACATCAAGACTGTAATGTATTGCGCGGCGGGCAGCCGGCCTGCTAGGAAATGGAACAAGGCGCAGGTTATGGGGGACACAACGGTGAGGACGCAGCGGAGTCAGAGGCCTGAGCCCCGCCTTCCTCCTCCCCACTGTGCGTACGCGAAACCACGTGCGAGTCGGACTCGGAATCATCTTCGGACAGCGGCGCAAGGTTCCGGTTGATAAACGCGCCGAGGGACGAGATGAAGCTGGTTGTGTCGTCCCAGGGGTTCCGAGTCGAGAAATACAACGGATTGTCGACATCGAGCCCGACGACCATGCGGTCGGCTTCTTGCAGGTCGAGAAGGAAACGCGATACGAGGAGTGATGAGAGGCTGCGAGAATAAATTCGCAGTGAGTGGATTGCCGCAACATCCTGGAGTGAGCACGAGAAGCGTACGGGCCAGTGAATAAGGTGACATCGCTTATGCCGACGGTCTCTGGGAACCCCAACAGCTAAGCAGACAACAACCAACGCAGTTAAGAGGAGCGATATGGGCCATCCCGATGGTATGAGCTTACCGCGGACTCCGAGAGGACAAGGTGGAGGACATTGAGGATGAAGAGAACTCTAGTGAGGAGCGTTAGGATTCGTCAGGGATCGGTCAGCTTTGCCGCTGCGGGACGTACATGAAGTATGTCGTTCCTGTCTGCTATGAGCATGGCAGTCACATAATCCTTGGTCGCTTTACTATTGGGGAGACGTACCGTCGCGAAAGAGGATGTCTGAAAGAGAGAGCCTCTTGGACCCGAGGGCGCGCCTACTGTTGAGCTTTGTCCAGGTGATGTAGATGAGTAACATGTCCGCAACAATGAGGGGCACTCGTGAGATGAGTATGACTGCGCAGTCTCTCAGATAAGCGTGCGCTATGACATACGATATAAGCCAACCTACGCCTTCGATACCGTCAGCAACATATGAGATGCAACGTCGAGAGCCATACCTCTGGTTGATTGCATCAGTCACCGAATCTGACCATTCGCATCCAAATATCGGGTAGTTCTCGCCAATGGGGTCGAAGCCGAAATGAACCTGCATCACAGACCGTTAAACATCGACGTTCATTCAAGTGAAGTAGGGAACATCGATTCGCTCACCAGGTTAGCACCTACCGGAGCGAGAGACAAAGTGAGGACTACCAGTCCAACCAGCTTGCTCCTGCCCAACGCGTACGCACGGAGGGCGGAGAAGACTAGTGTGAAATGGCATTAGATAAGTACATCTTGCCAAGCACTGGAAGCATGACTTACTGGCTCCGGGCACGAGTTGCAGTACACGCATTACCGCAAGCGCATTCTGGACCACGGAACAGCTGTGGCATACAGGATGTCACCAGTCAGTCCAGACTCCAAAATCTACAGTACACGCACAACTGATTCCGGTCAGCCATTGCCATGGCACGGACGGAGAGAGGTCACCTTATCGGAAGGGAGAGGCGCATACGGGACGAATATCATGACGTAGCTCGTCAGGGCAATCCACTTGTTCGCATAGAACAAGAGTGACGCTCCAGTTCGCTCAGCGGGCCAGAAGCAGGCCACTTCCCGATCGAATGTGACGAAGGCGTCGTAGATGAAGATAACTGCGGGGCCAGAAAGACTGAGAGTGGGAAGGACGAGCTTGTGACAAAGGGAATGTACCCGAAGCTGCTACAGAGCAGTAACTCCCAGTATATCTGTTTGGCGGTCATGTCGTCAAGCGTTGTTCTAGACGAGCGGCATGAAAGTAATTCACATACGTAGATTCGAATAGAGCTACGGTGGCCGCGGCCTCGGCATCTGCGTCGGCGGACATGCCGAGTTGCGTGCTGGTCGCTGCCTTGGCGGGGTCGAGGAATGCCTTGCATCATCCGCGGCACGGCCGGGCTTTATAGTCGAGTAGTTGAGTACGGCGATATCGATGCAATGTAGACGAGTGATGAAATTGAAAATTCCGTTATTTGTCTTATCTGTGGGTGTTGAGGTACGCAAGGTAAATGCACCAGCTACGCCTGACAAAAGCACATCAGAAGACTGGGGTAAGCGCGAAAATGCGTCGCACACGGACCTTGAAGCTACTTTTGCTACAGACCTACGTAGCAGTCTGGCCAACTGGACGTCCAGTAAAATACTAGTCGAGCCACCGGTATGGAGGTGTACTGAGTGACTCACGACCTTCAGGTCGCATGCACAAGAGACCGAAGTCGAGAGCGAAAATGGGTGACGAAGGCAGCATCGTTGTGGACATAGATCGCGCCGGCATTTCTTGAATGTTCAATCCGATGAATGCTTCCTAGCCGCCATTGCAAATTGTCCCAATTGCGTGGCGTAGCGTACCTGCTGGGCCGTAGACACTTGGCTCCAGAGACCCTCATCTGTCAGACGAGTGCGTTAATACAGTGACTCGCGCTCGGCAGGCAAGAACAGCTCAACTGGAGAGGGCCGAGAGGCGAATTCGAGAGGCTGTGTCCTCGTTCTCAGCCTCCCTGCGCCCGGTGCCAGCTGCAGATCTTCGGTACGTGCCTGACGGCTACACGCCCGCCGCAAATTCAAAGTTTGAGGCTGTATCGCTAAGCCATCATTTTGACCGACGCGTGCGCCGCTTTGGAGTGAGCGGCGCCATGCAGAGTGAAGCCTGGATCGCCCGGGATTTGCTTGACATCAGACACGCAGACACGCTGCGTATACTAGTGAGGAACGAGTCTTAGGCGAGTCCTGACACATGTTTCCTGCGAACAAAGAACAGAGATCGGCAACCAGAGTCGATCCTCGATGGCGACAAGTTGGCGCGCCTGGAGACTGTAAGTATGGAGTCAGCCAGAGCGTCCAAGCGTCGCGAACACGGTAAGGCTTACCTTGCGGTATACGGGAGAGAAAACCCACAACAGTATCCTCCGCGCTGTGTAAGTCGGACCTGGGAGCGTTTTTGTGGCACGGAGACCGTGTTGGCGAGCGGGCGTGGAGGCGGCAGGAAGACGGACAAATTTGAGTCGGACCAGGTGGGCTTGGGCCGCGCAGAACGAGCTGGGATTTGTACGTATGAGTAAAGCATGACCTAGTATGCATATGACGAACGGTGTCGCAATGGCGGCGGGGAGGAAGACGATGATCGATGACCGTACGACTGGACGAAACCCACGTGGCTTCTAGCCACAGACGCGCTCCTCGAGCGGACGCGTCTTATAAGTAAGTAAGCCGTACATAAGAGAAACCATACGCGCTGCTATAAGTTGAGATTTGGTTTGCATACTCGGAGCGCGAATACCTTTCGACTCGGACGTGCTCGAACCAGAGACAGCCAGCGCAAATAAGTACCGGACTGGAGACAAAGCTGGAGGAATCATGAATACCACAGCCGGGATCGCTGGGCTGCAATGAAGGAACCAAAAGAACTTGATTACGCGGATAGTGCAGCGACCTCAGGCTGCGCTGAGAGCTGGACCTTGCCTTCTTCCTCCACATCCGAGCGCGAGACGTCGTGCAGCTCGAGCTCATCCTCGGACTGTGCCGAAACATCCGGATTGATGAATGCTCCCAGAGACGAGATGAAGCCACCGGTGTGGTACGGGTCCCGCTCGGAGGAACGCACCGGATCGTCGGGGTCGAGTCGGACTGCTGCCAGGTCCGCTTCTTGCAGGTCAATGAGGAAGCGCGAGATCAAGATTGTCGTCAGGCTGCAAAAGGAGGATGGCTCGTATGAGCGGGCACTCGCAGCACCGAGTCAGTGGTGGTGAGATGCGTACGGGCCGGTGAATATAGTGGCGTAACTTGTGCCCGTGGTGTGGAACCCGGCCAGCTGCGCAAGCGACGGTGATGAGGATTGGAGACGTGGAAGAGATGGTGGGGCTTACCGCGGTCACCGAGAATACGAGATGGAGGACGTTGACAGTGAACAGCACTCTGACGACGAGTGCAGTCCGAGTCCGTCAGATCGCTCTCAATAAGGTTGCTACACACGTACACAAAATATATCGTTCCTGAGTGTCGTTCAGCACACTTCGAAGACGGTCCACGGTATTCTGGGAGAGAGACGTACCATCACGCAAGATGACATCTGCAAGTGACAGCCTCTTGTGCTGTCGTATATCCCTCAGGACATTCCTGCTGCTCAGTCTTGACCAGGTGATATATACGAGTATCATGTCGGCGATGATGAGTGGCACCCGAGATGCGATGACGACTGTGTATGTTTCCTTGGATGAATGTATGATACTATGCATATGATCGCGAGCCTTACGCCTTGTACAAGTCAATACTCGGTATGAGGAGATGTGATGGAGAAGCGAACCTTATGCTGAGTCCCTGCGTCAATTCGGCTGTGACCGTGCAACCAAACGGCGGGATGATCTCGCCCGAGTAGTTGTAGGCATAATGAACCTGCGATGCCAAGCAGTTAGTACGTATATTCGCACGAGTCAAGGTATATACACTACTCACCAGATTGACAGCGACGGGGGCAAGAGATAGAACGAGCACCAGTGAAGCGAGGAGACTGCTCCTGCTCAACACGTATGCACGAAGGGCGGAGAAGACTTATGGTGATACGTCAGGTTCTTCGGTCCGATGAGTGCGCGATGTAGAGTATGGCTTACCGGCGGCAGGAACGAACTGTAGGATGACGAGTGAATATGTCGCGATGGCGTATAAAGAGCAACTATGACATCTGGTAAGGCCGCAGTACTCCGATTGGTGTAAGACTGTCCACTAACGTCTGTCTTCTTGTGAGCCATTGCGATAGTGCATCGAACTGGGATTGCATACCTTATCCGAGGGAAATGATGCAAGGTCGACCAACCCCGCGACTTGGTTCAGGACGAATATCCACTTGTTTGCGAAGAACAAGAAGGACGCTCCTGACCGTCTAGCGGTCCAGAAGACTGCCACCTCTCGCTCAAACGTGTCACCGAAGGTATCGCAGAAGAAGAGGACTATGGTGACCAGCAGCATCAGTTTGACAAGGACCTGTCCGTGACGAGCATGACGTACCGGCGGCAGCCACATTGCAGTACCACTGAGTATAACTGTCCAGGAGAGTGAGCAAGTGTCGTCCGTCATGCGTAAGCAAGGGCTGATAAGTATGCGACGTACAAGCTCTCGAAGAAAGCCACGATCGCAGCAGCATCGGAAGACATGGCGAGTCAGCCGTCGCTTTGTCGGGGTTGAGTACAGCGTGCATCTGTTCGCGGCAGGGTCATGCTTTATGCTCGAGCACTGGGATGCGATGAGCACGGTGGGTGCTGTCAGCTCTATGCGCATTGAGGTAGGACGCAAGCTTGTCGCGACAGCCATGGCATCGAAGTCCATCACATCAACTGAAATCGAAGGCGGGTGCGAGCGTGAGGACGCGGCGACCACAAAACCTTGCAACTGCTTGCCTTGCAGAACACCGTAGCAGCCGGACCGATAGGGCGGCCCACAGAATGGCGATAGATCATTCGGTCTGAAAACATGTCTCGGATGTTTGGATGGTCATGCAGAAAGCGAACATGTCTCGAGTACATACCAACTTTGAGTTCTTATGCGAGGTGCACAGGCGACCGAAGTCAAGAACCTGAGGACGAGTGGATCAAGTCGGCATCTGTATGAACGTAGATCCCGCTGATTAAACCGAGAATCCATGCATTTGAATGGATAGGAGAGAGAACGGGACTTGAGCACTGGCAGAACTCTCGTGAGCGTGCGAGCCAATAATGAGCAACAGACGCAACGGACCCCCTCAAATTGCAAGCGTATACGTACTGCTTCTTGCAGCGGACCAGTGTCTACATCTTCTAGAGGCGCCGACGTCTGCGTTGCAAAGCCCTCGTGCTGTACGAGACTTTGTACGCATAAGGCTAGAAAATATGGACTGGTGAACATTGACAGTAACACTGGTCTGAGCATGATAACGAAGAACTCAACTGAACAGGAACGGCATGTGATGCGTCTTCCTCGCCATCGCGTTCGCAGCCTCTCTACAACCGCTGACAATCTTGTGTCCGCCGCAAACTCAGAGTTTGATGCTGTATCAAGCGGCGCGGCTGTTGTGGTCACGGTCTGCTTCGCATCGATGTCATGCCGGACGAAGCTTGATTGCGATACTTCTGAAGGCTTCTCTGACATCAGGAGGGCCGTCAGGACGAGGGACGAGTCGTAGTCATCTGAGTCTGCTTGCGACAAGTCAAAGCTTGAAGCGATCTACAAGCTCGTCCGAGACCTTGGCGAAGACCTAGGTGCCAGGGTGTCAGTGTCATCCGAGTGCCACGATGACCATTGTACTAAGTTCCCTACCTGGCTGGCCGAATAGATATTCAACATACGAGGACCAACGGCTAGTAAATCTGAATGCTCTGCATCTACGCGGGGACGTAAGCGTGGATGCGAGACAGAGAGATGAAATTCGGAAGGGTAGTAACATAGCGCAGCTACGAAAGTTGAAGCTCTCAAAATGACACGAGCTACGCGGACGACCTCGACGACGTAGTGGCCTGAACCCCGCCTTCGTGCTCTCCGCTCAGGCCCGAGCCCGAGCCAGAGTCCCACTCGAGTCCGTCGTCGGACCGTTCCGGCAGATCCGGGTTGACGAACGCTCCAATGGAGGCGATGAAGCTCGGGGTGTCGTACGGGTCCCTCGAGGAGTGCAGCGGATCGTCGGGGTCGAGTCTCATGACAGCCTGGTCCGCATGTTGCAGGTCGAGGAGGAAGCGCGAGATGAGGATCGCTGTGAGGCTGCGCGATGAGAGTGGCGGTGAGTACTCAGGAGACAGACACGCTGCGATCATGGCGAAGTGCGGCGTACGGGGCGGTGAATACGGTGACGTAGCTGGTGCCGTTCTCCTCGACTGCGAGCTGCCGAGTGCCCATCAGCGCGAGTCGGAGGAGTGGGACGGACCCATGGGCTCACCGCGGTGACAGCAAGGACGAGGTGCAGGACGTTGAGGATGAAGAGAACTCTGACGGCGGGTGTACGAGTCCGTCAGGTGTCCAATCAGCTCTGTTCAAGCGGGACGAACATGAAATATATCGTTCCTGATCCGCATGTTGGCGTCAGTCAGAGATCCTCGAAGTCGTTGCTGCAGATGGACGTACCATCGCGAAATAGAATGTCCGATAGTGATCGCCTCTTGTCCAACTGCTGCATATCTCTCAGCGAGCTCCTAGCGTTCAACTTCGTCCAAGTGATGTAGATGAGTAGCATGTCGGCAACAATGAGAGGAACTCGCGATATGACTGTGACTATGCGGTGCCTCAGCTAATCATATGCTTATGTCAACTAGCCGACCTACGCCTTGCCAGTGAACAATGTCAGTACTACACCACATGTGCGAGGCCATCGAAAGCTGACCTTAGGGAGACTTCCGCTGTCGTATCGTCTGTCCTGACGCATCCGAATGGCGGGAGTTTCGCTCCAGAGAGCTGATAGCTGTATGCGACCTGAGATGTCGCCCGGTCTGCGTCTGTCAAGCTGATTCACTCCCACTGATCCGCTTACCAGATTGGCACCGACCGGTACCAAAGATAAAGCGAGGACGAGTGCGCCGAGGAGCTTGCTCCTAATGAGCACGAATGCGCGGAGGGCGGAGAATACTAGCGATGACACATCAGGTACGCTATCCCGAGGACTTGAAAGCATCACTTACCAGCCCCGGGAACAAGTTGCAATATCTCACCCGCATACATCGCCTGTTGGAATGAGCCACAACTGCGAAAGTGGAAGTCATTCCCCAGTTGTCAGAGCTCTATGGGCGTACACGCCAACCTCTGAGACTTGTGAGACACTGCCATGCAACGAATAGCAAAGACGACGTACTTTATCCGACGAGAAAGGTACCACCAATGCGACCAACGTCATGACGTAGTTTGCCATGGAGATCCACCTGTTAGCGAAGAACAAGAACGACGCTCCTGTCCGTTTAGCGGTCCAGAAGCATGCCACTTCTCGTTCAAGTGTGACGAAGGAGTCGTGAATGTAAAGAACTAGGAGGGCGAGTTCGTGAGGGCCGGGACGAACTTGCACTCAAATGAACGTACCCGAGGCTGCCACAACGCAGTAATCCCCCGTATACCTGTTTAGCGGTGTGAGCAAGACTTGGCCGTACTGAGTCGCACAGAATGATGATGCAACATACAGGGTGTCAAATAGCGCCACTGTTGCAGCAGCAGCATCTGCTTCTGAGGACATGCTAGTAGATGTACCTGAACAAGGGTGAGTGCTTCCAAGCCGTCGCGGTCGAGGGATAGTCGCAATGGCATCCTGGTCACCACCTCCCGCGAGGACTTTAATACACACAGAGAACGATCTGCGGACCAACGGACCAGGGAGCATGGCGATAAGCATACATCCTACTTCTCGAACCTGATAACTGCACAGCCGATGGAGACTCAGCACAGTGAACGGCCAAGTTCACTGATCAATTTGTGTATGTACGCAGTACGTCGTGCGAGCGGAGCCTCTGGGCATCACCGTAGACTGCTCCGGCATCCTGTGCCCGTTCTCAGGTGCCCAGGAAGCCTGTTATACAGACATGCCAATTTCGTGAGCCGTGCACGACAGAGAAGAACAGCTTAACTGAGGAATGCTATGACGCTCATCTTCGCGATCAAGTTCGCAGTCCGTCCGTCCGTCCTATACCCGGTGCCAGCGCGAATGTCCGGCCGCCGCAAAGTCAAGATTGATGACCACCGGGTGCAATGACACGCTTGACAGCGGTGGAGGAGTTCTTACGAATCCGCCAGTCAACTCTGTAGCAGGTGGCCGGACGACCGCGCATTGCATCACTCCGGAGTCATCCCTTCGGTTCGTGCCGTGCAAATTCGAGTGGGAGAGAAGGCTGACGGGCTCAGCAAAGCGATGTGCACAAAAGCCTCTTCACAGCGCAGCACAGAGAATCCGAGCACCCGCAAATAGGATGCAGAATGAGATGGGAGATATGTGAGCATGAGCGATGCACGGAAGGAAAAGGCATTGCTGCGCACCTCAGATGTTGCACAAACGTGTCCCAGAGACATGGAACTCATTCGAGTCCTCCCCGTCGCTGCTCGAGGGCTAAGCAAGGATCCTAGCTGTCGCAGAAACAGCTCACGACGCTCACGACGACGAGGAATTTCTGTACTAAAAGGTACTCACCACGCAGCTTTCGGCACCCGCTCACGCCCTGCTGACGTGCTTTTCAATCCCAGGCAACCTTTCAGTAGACAACATGTCGTGGCCGGGGAAGCGGTTTGAGGTCCGGGAAGCGTGTGTGTACATATCGCTGAGGGCGAGACGGGCAGATGCTGGCAGATGCGGCGAGACCGGGGGCTTGCGCGGTGTGGCATTCGGGCAGGCACAAACGATGGAGAGGGTGCAAAATTGGCTGGATAGCATGTCGAAATCATTTGTTCGACATAATGCACAGAGAGGGTGGTGGCTGAAGGCAGGTCGTGAGTTCGCCGTCCTGAACGACCTCAGCCGGAGCGCCTAAACGCGTCTGTGGCGGGAGACCACTTGGGTCGCGTCGCGCCTTTTGCTCTCGTATCTGCCCTCTTCAGTCCTGACGAGGCCGCACAGATTATCGAGGGATTAAAATACAATATACGCAGCGGAAGCCGCACTATAAGAACGTCCACTAAATGCCGATTACGCAGAAGACGATGACGAAGCCGCAGCGGCCTGCTGAACTTTCGAGACCCCGGCCCCATCCTCCTCTTCCCCGACCGGCCGCGATACGTCGTACATCTCGAACTCATCGTCGGACCGCGCCGAATCATCCGGGTGGACGAAAGCGCCAAGGGACGAGATGAAGGAAGGTGTGTCGTATGGGTCCCTCGACGTATGCAGCGGATCGTCGGGGTCAACTCGGACGACAGCCTGGTTCGTTTCTTGCAGGTCAAGGAGGAAGCGCGAGATCAGGATGGCTGTGAGGCTGCACAATCAGAGGAGCCGCCTTGAGTCAACGATCTCAGTGTACTCGGGCTACGGTGAAATGCGTACGGGGTGGTGAATATGGTGACATAACTGGCGCCATCGCCGTCACTGACTGCCAGCTGCTCAGGTCACAATCAACTTGAATGCAACACGGACCCACAGAGAGACCATAAACATACCGCAGTGAGAGTCAAGACGAGATGGAGGATGTTGAGAGCGAACAGGACTCTGAGAGTATGAACCCATCAGGTAGTATCCTGCCATCAGCTTCGCTCGAGCGGAACATACATGAAGTATATCGTTCCTGTAGACAGGTCAGCATCAGCCACAGACGACGCCGTTGCGGAGTATGTATGTTGTCTCAGAGATACATACCGTCGTTAAAGAGGACATCGGATAGCGACAGTCTTGTGGACTGCAGAATACCCCTCATGGCGCCCCTACTGCTCAGCTTCGTCCAGGTGATGTAAATGAGTAACATGTCAGCTATGATGAGCGATACTCGAGAAACGACTGTGACTGTGCAATTACTTGAATGAGCGCGCTCTAGTTCTGTCTATTGAATCACAAATAACTCACGCCTGATACAAACTCGTCAGCACCAGCGACACGTAAGCGACGAGGTTCAGAATCAAACCTTAGGAATATCGCATCACTCATATCGTCCACCTCAACGCATCCAAATGGCGGGAAGTTCTCCCCAGAGATATGATAGCCATATCGAGCCTGCGTTGCAGCTAAGTCATCGTGCATCTACATGATTCTGAAACGACGCATCGGCTCACCAAGCTAGCACCGACCGGTGTGAGAGACAAAGCAAGGGCGAGTATGGCGAGAAGTTTGCTCCTGCTCAGTACATATGCACGGAGGGCAGAGAAGACTTCATGTTGCGGGAATTCAGCAGACGCGCTGTTTTGAGAGCCGGATGCGACGTACCTGCGCCGGGGATGTATTGCAGTATAGATAATGCCTCAAGTGCAGTCTCGAGAGCGGAACATCTATGTGTGTCTGTATGAGTCGTTCCGCAGGAGTACTCCGAGCTCATACAGGGCAACACCCACCTCTGAGACGAATTAGTGCTTGCCATGGCATGACGGTATGAACTGATACAACTCACCTTATCGGAAGGAAAGGATGCAAATTGGACCAACAACAAGGAATAGAGTGTCATCGAGATCCACCTGTTCGCAAAGAACAAGACGGACGCTCCGCCCTTCCGCTCAGCCGCCCAGAAGCATGCGACTTCTCGATCGAACGTGACGAAAGCGTCATAGATGAACAGAACTACGGCAAGGGGCAAGCGTGAGGTCGACAAGAATAAGCTTGTGATTTGCATGTAGTACTAGTCAACGCACCTGATGCTGCCAGTCCGCAGTACCAGTCTGTGTAGCTGTCCCACTGCGTGAGCAAGCAACGTTATCAGTAATACTTGAGATAGACATACAGCGCGTCAAACAGGGTCACTGCGGCGGCGGCAGCATCTGCATCGGAGGGCGCCATGCTGGAGTCGGGCAATAGCCAGAGGGGCCTTCAAGTTGTGCGAGATGCCGGATGACTGCAAAGGCATCCGTCGCATAGCCGTCCTTAAGCTATGCACGAGCGTCATCATCGGACGCGGGCTCCTCGATGGGCACGGAGGGAGAGGGGCAGGCGGAGGCGGAGGAGAAAGAGAATGACCGTATTCGGGAACAGGGAGCCTCCTACAAACGCCACTCAGACCTACTGAGACAGAGTCTCGAGCAGCGTGGTGTCCTGTGTGCGTTGGAACGTCCGAGAGGGTAGGACCTCTCCCGCAAACGGTGCGAGCACGAGGACGCGTCCGGGTGGGTGGCGGGCGAGTCGGCGCCGCACAATGTCTGTGCCCATCATGTCTTCTTCCCGGTACTGCCATGCCATCGCGTCGATTGCATGCATTGCGTGGCGTCGTCGATGAGTACTATCGTCCGTTCGTCAAGCCACGAAGTGCCAGCTTTCGGTTCCGAGGAGCGGGCTCTTACAAATCGCAGCTGCGCCCTGCCAGTGCTTGCGTTCTTGCCCTCCATCTACTGGCCATGGTAGTCGGTGTAATACCGTCAGAGTTCTTCTCCCTCTTCGAAAAAGCAGCTTTAGATCACGATACAGGACGGCTGAGCGACTATGGAACACCCCATATTCTCTGGTCAGATATGACTGAGGCGACTACGCATGCGGAGTGCATACTTACTCGGAGTTTGGTGATTGCAGTCCAGATTAAGGGCAGCGGGCGCGGGAAGTCAAGTATCTGCGAGGCAAGGCTGGTATCGCTAAATCCTGCGCAGACTGAGCATGTACGGACTACTTAGACTCAGAGGATGGAAGACGCAGTGGGTGATCTTCAGACTCAGAGTGCGAGCAGAGTGCGCGTCTTGGGCGCGTCTGTGGCAGACCACGTGGGTCGCGTCCAGTCGCTTCGACTCGAGTGTCAGTGGTGCGAGGACAAGGATGGAGCGAGAGGGTACTCAGGGGTCATCATAACCTTCGTGGAGCGGGAGGTTGCAGTTCAATCATTTAATATACAGATTGAGCTAGCCACACGCCGGCCAGGTCAAAAACAGGAACATGCAAAACAATCATATTGGGACGCACCGCGTCTGAGATACCGTCCAAGCAGTAGTGATCGCAAGGAGGTATCAAGAGATGAGCGCTCGAGCAGCGACCTGCCATCGAGCAACTGATGAGTTACTACTAGTAGTACTCCGACAAGGAGTAAGTAAGTAGTGATGAGGAGGCCCCTTCCTGACGGTAGCAGATCACGCGGACGAAGACGACCACTCAACACCCTGAGACTCGTTCTTGGTGTAGTGTTCCTTCTCCTCGTCTGGGCTCGAGGGAGCGTCCCACTCTAGTCCATCGTCGGACGATGTCAGAAGGTCGGGATTGATGAAAGCTCCGAGGGATGAGACGAAGCTCGGCACGTCGTATGGGCTCCTCGAAGAACTCAGCGGGTCGTCGCAGTCCAGCCTCACGACTGTCTGGTTCGCTTCTTGCAAATCGAGGCAGAAGCGCGAAATCAGGATGGCTGTGATGCTACAAAACAAGATAATGAATGAGTAGACGGTTGCAGAATCCCGCAGTTATGGTGAAATGCGTATGCGTACGGGGAAGTGAATTCGGTCATGTAGCTCCCTTGAGAATTTCCCGCTAACTGTCGACAGAAGACAGAGCATGAGTTTGTAGGTCGGAGGCGCGAGACAAGCCATGAGCATTACCCCAGTCGCAGAAAGGATGAGGTGGAGGACATTCAGAACGAACAGGACGCTGGACCATTGCAGTGACTTCTCTTAGTTTGTTAATCACCCGCATTAGCTAATGTAAAACAATGTTTAACACGATCATTAGTACATGCATTAAGCAAAGCATCGTGTTTAGCGTTCTTGCTTAGCACTACAGTCATGGAGGTATAAACATTTGTTAACTGGATGTTGATCTGTCGTTTAACATAGTGATGAGTGCTAGTGCCACTCAAACGAATGTAGAGGTTCGACCCAAGAGATGGTGTTCACCATCACCTGCAATGGTGAACACCGTCATCCGTCTTGACTGTTGTTCTGAGCATAGCGGTTGCCGTGCCGGTGCTCGCCAGTGGTACTTATCACGCGCCGCAACAGAAAGTCAATACAGCGTAGACGTGAGCCATAGCTTACTCATCTCTCGGCGAGTCGCAGCGGCCACCCCGCCTGGCCTACTGGCACATAACGGTTCGGGAGGCTGCTTACACGGGAGCGACGGTGGTCGCGGGGCCGGCAGCGGCACAGTGCACTGATGGCGGGGAAGGGAGTCGCACGCCACTGTCCGGAGAGAAGAAAGTCGGGCCAGCACCCCTCGCGGCTGGCATCTGCATGATCACGTACCGCAGCCTCGACGTCCTGAAGCGTCTTAGCAGCCGGGAGAGTCGGGGGCGGATGCGTGACGAAGTTCTTGGGGACGGGACTACTTGACCTCGGACCAGTCGGTGAGCGCACGCCGGTTCTGGCCGAGGGTCGCGAGCTTGACCATGACCTTCTCGAACTTGGACACTACGCTCGCATGGTTGTCTTTGTGGGTGGGAATGAGCCGCGTGAGTCAAGCGAAGTCCCGGTGAATGGGCGCTCGAGAGGTACGTACTGACGGTTGAACGACTGCCACTCGCAAGCGGTGCGCGTGTCGGGGGCAACGTTAGCATCCGAGAATAGACGGAACTCGCCACCGAGAGGGGACAGGAGCTCGCCGGTGTTGGAGCCGTTGCCGGGGAAGAGAGTGCTCCTCAGCAGGGTCTCGACGAAGAACTGGGTGTCGAAGGTGCTGGGGGTCGAGTCGAACGGCGTGCCCTGCGAGGGATTGGGGGTAAACAACACAGTTGGGACTACAAGCGGCGACCAAGGGGGCTTACGGATATGGTGGGGTCGACGCGGTCCTGGGCGGCGACGGAGTGGGATGCGAGGAGGTCGACCATCTCATTGCGCGAGAAGCCGGCATCGCCCATACGCGCGAGTTGGAGTGGGAGGGCTCAGAAAGGAGCAGATCGGGCGACGGCTGCGAGATGTTGGAGCGACCAGCGAGGAATCGCAGGCGAGGGCCACCAGCCCAGTTGGAGACTCCGACGGCGCCCGCGAACTCTGTACATAGTATCTCCCGTGAAAATGTGAGCGAAAGAGCGACAGGAGCAGCACCCACAAGTTGCCGAAGGAGACACCGTGCTTGATGGCGCAGGGACGCTGTTCCTCGACGATCTCCTTCATGCCGTCGTTGGCGTCTGGAGGACAGTTGGGACACCGCAAGCCGTCTCAATGAGGAATTCACGTACGGAAGTTGGTCTCGATGTCGCAGAAGGCAATGCTAGAGCCATCTGCGCCTGACTCGCTCTTGCGGGAGAGGTACGTGGCAACTCTCTCGACTCGACGCCGGGGGCTTTTGCTGAGAATGAGATGATCCAGAACGTGCCTGAGTGCGGAGAGCGAGCGTCGTCGCTGCTCGTTCGCAGGTCAATATTCAGGTCAGTGTGCTGGCCCTTCGAATCTGTAGACAAGGTATGCGTGCCTGCATTTCCGTGTCAATACTTCTCGGACGAAGAGGGAAGTCGGTCGTCCTGTTGAGTTTGTGGTGCGTCTCGAACAGTGCGGCCCGGAGTGGTGAACGCGCCGCTCGGAGTCCACACCTGGCGCTGATATCTGCGACGTACTCGAGTCAGTATGACAACACTTGACGATAGTGCGGCTGCACATACCGTCTGGACGTGTCCCGAAGAGCACGAGGCGTCGTTGTAGGCTGTTAATGTGTGAGTAGTGAAGCTTAAGTAGTTGATGCAACACGCCTACCTCATGGCGTGGCATGCGTACCGAAGCTTCGCGCCTGTGACCTGAAGCAAGCTCTGAACTGAACGACAAGGGAGGACGAGAGGAAGGTCAGTGCGCCAGTCGATGCGCAGGAAGACAGGCCTCATCCGGCGCATTGTTGACGCTTGAGGACATGAAGACCGAGTACGAGCAACAGTTATGCACAGTGCGGTGGGACCATGGTGAGGAGTGCGTTAGCGGACGGCGTCGTGCGAAGACCATCGTCAGACTCCAGGTCAAGCTGTACCACAGCTCTGTGCATACTCGTTGCGCACTGCTCAACTACACATGAAATCAGCGTACACCATGCCAGAGTCATAATGGCGGGAGTTCCCTCCGTCGCCCCGGTTGGTACGGCTCCCATTTGCGACCACGGCTTTGATCGCATCGTGCACACAATGGCTACGCAGTGTCGCCTTCGTATTCATGTCCGATTGCTCTGTACATCAAGAACGATACCGAGAAGACCCTCCATTCCGTAGCGCAGTCTCCTTTTGCTTCCTCAAGGCGATATGGTGACGGCTCTGAGAGCTAGACCAGCAGTCGCATCAGATTACGGGCTCCTGACTCGCCACGTCGACTTACTTAACGTTGCATACAGCGATGCTAAGCTGCGGGCTCTGACCCATTGCTGCTATCGTTCCCTACGCGTCCACTTCATATGCATACAATACATCACACCATTGGGAGGCATCGCGTACCTCTCACGCTGCCCTTTGTCTCCTCGATCTTGCACCTCTTGTAGAGACTACGCATCCATGCAAGTTGAACTGCAAGAGGTGCGCACTTCATACGCCATTCCGACGAAAGAAGCTGGACTCACCATGATATGTATCACAGACAGTGTTCGTGCCTGTTCCTGCTCCCGCGACAACTTGAACATCCTTGCTTGAACCGAGGCGGTTGGCTGCGTCGTCTCCGGGCTTCGTGTTCTGACTGTTGGCTTCCCCGGTCGGCGTCTGCGGTACGAGAGTCATTGTGAACAGCGAAGAAAGACGATGTAGGACGAGAGGATGGAGGTTGCAGGTGAAGAGACAGGTACGGCGTGTCTGCTAAGTACCGGGCGGCTGCCGCGACGTCGACGGAGACGCGCACGTCTAGCGCGCTGCTCTCCCACCGCGGAGAGACGCACGCATTCTTCTCCTCCTCGATGTGAGGGCCCGCGAAGACGATCGCGCTATACATCGCCACTTGTGCGGCATAAGGTTTGTTGAGGGATGCAGACACATCTGAGCCAAAAATCGCTGCAATCAACGCGGGGGCTTCTGCCGAGTGAAAGCTTCTGTTCGTCCATTCGTGTCATGCTAGTAAGTGCTCTGGCTTGTCCTTCAGATTGCGTACACTCACCTCATCTATTAGCTGGGTCTCACGTTCAAAGATTGGTCCACATGACTGCGCGTGTTCCTCATAGTAATTCTTGTCGAACACGTTCCGATTGCGTTGAGCTTACACTCCACCCGGTGAACAAGGACTGACGGATGAGCGTGTATAGATATACTCCTTCGAATGTGGCGGGCATGACATAAGAGACAGTCAACTATACTACTCGCAGGTCTGTCCGAGACGATGGTCGGAAGGATCGCCGACACGCAGCTGCTTCATCATGGGCTCGAAGGCGGCCGGGTCATCGCACAACAACTTGAGGTACGGACGAATGGACTGCAAAGGTGGTTAGTGACCGATCGTCCCGACGTCGGCACGCACTTACTCGCATATGGTCGAGCTGCTCGCTGTCGACGTCCTTCCTGCGTGCTCCGTCGTACTCGGCCTCGAACTCGGCGCGCTTCTCCTTGTACATGTCGACTTGCTTGTACGCGTAGGCACGCATGCCTCGACACTGACCAACTGTCTCGGCCGGCTTCGACCACGCGCCCTCGAACGTCCGACACGCCTCGCGTCCACGACGGAATTCTTCGCACCGTAAGGAGACTGCCTCGTCATCGCGACGCTTCTGCATGAGCGCGCGTGCCCATTGCACAAAGTCGTCTGGTAAGAATCAGCCAAAAGGTCCCCGACGTCGCGCACAAACTTACGAGTAGACCAGGCCTTGTTAGTACGCTTGCGCTCGTTCGCTTGAGTCACTTCTCTGACGTTCCAGATCCAGGAGCCCGTGACCTTGCTGTCACCCAAGGTGCGGATAGCAGCCAAGTTCGCGATAGTCAGGTCAGTCACGAGGTTGATCTGCTTCAGCCGTGCGGCGGCGCTGCTGTCACTGGTAGCATCGTAATCCTTGGGCCGAAGGGAACAGATGCGTGAGTAGTTTTTGTTATACCGCTTGGCGAGAAGCTGGACGAGATGCGTCGCATTCTGAATGCTCTTCTCGGCCTCAGCGTTTGCGGCGTGACCCCGAGCGTGCTTCTTCTTGTCGTCGATGTACTGTGCACGGTGTTGCACAGCCTGGCGGACGGTCTCCAGCTGATCGAAAGCGGTCCCGATCCTGAGCTCGAGCTCGTAGTCTGCCAGGACGTTCAGATTTTGCTCGGCGCGTTCCTCGGAGCTGAAGTCGGAAGGGAGCGCTAGGACTTCTTCAACCGCGCTGGACTCGTCTTCATCCTCGAAGGCTTGCATGTCATCCTCGGGGAGAAGGTCTTCGATGTCTGCCATCATCTTGCGCTGGGTTGCTCGCCAGCGCACGAGCTTGGTGCGGAAGCTCTTCCACGTCACGCCGACATAGAGATGACTGTCGACGACATGCGCCGAAGACCTGCTCTGCTTGCGGACATAGCGGAGATGCTCCCTGGCATACATGTTAGCTGTGTTGGCAAGGCAGTAGAATGCACGTACAGTTCGCGCTCCAGCTCGAGACCATTCTTGACGAATACCGCCATGCGGCTGCGGTCAGCCGCCAATGTGCGGTCTCGGGCCGCGTTCCCAGATGTCACGGCGGATTTGACGATGTCGTTGAAAGCAGTGTCAGACGTCGGCACTGTGGACCCATGTCAGCGAGCCGTCTCGGATAGATAGAATACCACCCACAGTCTTCGCGATTGAGTAGGAAGGCGCTTTCGGAAAACCCCTCCTCCTTCTGCTTGAACGTCTCCGGAGTAGGCGCCTGATCGTCGATCGGGATCTGGAGCCACTCGCCAACTGTGGTGGCACCAGCTCGGGCGGTCAGACTGGCGAAATGGCGCGTGGACCTTCGCTGTGCTGTGTAGGCCTGCTCGAGCTTCTTCGAAAGGTACTTCGCTAGGGAACAGTCAGCTATAGCGTCCATGACGAGACATGGAATCACGTACGCATTCCGAGGAACTTGAGCCAGTTCCAGTCAATGAACACCGAGTTCAGCCAGTCGATGCGACCTCCCTTGGTCATCTCCCGCGTGACGATGCCGGCCTGGTTCAACTCATGCCACGGCGTCTCCACACCCTCACCGTAGCTGTCAGCGAAACCATCGGCGTAGCAGAGGGCGTACACCAGCTGACATAGCTCCTTGTGCGCATGTAAGTGCATGGAAGGCAGCAGCATCTTGGTGCGACTGATCATTGGGATGAGCTCTGGGAAAAGCTTCTCCCAGCGCTCGAGTATCTTCCGAATCCAGCGGCAGATGACATCGTACGTCATGGCATGTTCGTCCAGTTCCTTCACTGGACCGTCGAGCGAGGCGGCTGCGCAGCAGTCCATGAGGAAGTTGCTAGTAGAGTCGGTCAGTCAGGTAACCATCGGAGCGGATGACTGAGGACTTACGTCTCGGTGGTTTTCAAGTCGAGAGTGGCGCCGAACGTGAAGGTGATATGGTTGCACACGGCGGAGATAATCCCGCTGACATCCTTGAACTTGAACTTACCTGCACGTTGAGTGCGTGTGGCCTTGAAGTCGTTGCAGAGAGAATCCTGCAAGTATTGTAAGCGTCCACGGCCGTGCTCGCAGTGGCGACACTCACCGGGGAGTCTTCTTCCTCCGCGGCTTTCGACTTGCTCTTGGACTTGCCCTTGGACTTGCTCTTGGACTTGCCCTGAGACTCGTCGACCACGGGCCGGACGTTCGTCTCCACGCCACGCACATTCTCTTTGTCTGCTTTGGCGCCCTGCTCCGCAGCTGGTCCTTCCGTATCAGAGGTCTTCTTCTTGTTCTTCTTCTTGCGCTTCTTGTCGGACTGATTGGCCTCCTCCCACTTGTCGGTCAGTTCCGACAGGCGTTCCGAACCCATGAACACTCCCTGACCGTCTGTCAATGCCTTGTCATCGACGTCGGCCGCTTTCAGCTTATGGTACATGCCGTAGTTCCCATCATAGCTCTCTAGATGTCGGAACAAGGGCCTGCAGACCAATCAGTATGCTTCCGCGCACACACTATGAGTCTCACTTACTTGATATAAGACGGGACGTCCCTCCACCCTTGCAGGAGGTTGACCTTGGGCCACGGGCATATCAGGCAAGGGAATACGAGGGACTGCGGATCACGATACGGCAGGACCACCCCAAGCGCCCTGCCAGCACGCTTGATCATCACGAGGTAACGGAACACGCGGGCGGCGGCCATGAATTGACGGTACCGGTCCTGCAGTACGACTAGTCAGCAGATGACTGAGAGCTGATTTCAAGCTGCACTCACGGGCACGTCGTCGGGGAAGCGGCCATTTGTCTTGCGCACCAGGCGACGCCAATAGTCCTGCGCACTCTTCTTCGAGACGTCGAAGTCCAGGATGTAGTCGTCGAGCACTTCCAACGTGAAGGCAGTTTCCGTGCGTTCGACAGACGAGGGAAAGAATCCGGCGCGCACGAGCTGGGATAGTGGTTTCGGGTTGGTAGGGCAAAAGCAGTACCGGATCTTGCAGTTATGCACCCCGTTCTCATGAACGATGACGAAGTCGTGAGCGGGAGACGAGAGGGTGGCGTTGGGACAAGGGTCGCCGCGGTGCTCGAGATGGATCTCCAAACCAAGCTCGGAGAGGTCCGTTCGCTGGAAGTAGCGGCCGTTCCAGACATCAATCCAGTGCAGAGGCAGGTTGCGATGACGCTCAGAGGCGCACTCGCGACAGAGCGGCTTATGTTGGTTGCACTCCAGGCACCGTGTGGTCGCTGCATTCGAACAGCCGGGAGTACCGCACGTGCCCGGGACGTCCGAATCTTGCTCGCGCCATAGGATGTCACGGAGAAGAGTGTCGAAATGTGGCTTAAATTGGTTCAAACGCGAGGACGGGGTAGACTGCACATATTGTCAGCGACGCATAAACGACGGCTATGTAAGCTTTGTTTACCTTGCTCTCCGGAGGAGCTTTGGTCTCGGTGTGAGACTCCGGCGGTTGCGGGACATCGTCACCGCCGGTCGATGTACTAGGTCCCGCGCATGCGTCGTCTTCAGCACCCGCTTCGCAAGAACCGGCCTCGTCGACATCGACCCATACAGAGTCCGCTTGGACAGTAGCGGAAGACTCGGCCTTCAAGCGTTTGCACGGCGGCCCGTCGGTAGAGGCGTCAACAGGTCGCTCCGGGACGGCGTAGTGCAGCCCTCGACCGGTGAGAATGACCTGACCGTTCCTGTAGACATATGACGAGCTGCTCCCTCGAGGGAGTGGGTGCAACCTCGAGATTTTGGCAAGTCCGCGGCGAGGTTTCTGGTGGGACATGAGGAATGAGTAACCGACGCGACTGAATTTCCAGCAAACGTACCCGTATTGTATGGCCAGGACGCTCGCTTTGACGAAGGCCACCTCTGTCGCTTTGACGGAAGGCAATGAAGTGTGGCCAAGGAGCCCCGGGATCGGAGGCCCATGCGCGAGTGGCGGAGTCAAAGCGGGCGCTTCCAGAGCATTCAATAGTCGGAGGAGATGATACTTACGCGTTCGAGGCGTCATGTCATATACTTACTTTGAGGAATCGATTGTATGGACTACTATCTTACAGTAAGGCAGCGCAATTGCGGGAGGTATGGATACAGGTACATGGCATATGCTACATTACATGGGATATTCATGAGGCACGATGGGCGCTCGTCCGGATTGCGCAAAGAAGGTGTCCACGTAGTACTTCACGAGAACTTTCTCGCGCGTAAGAATCTCCTCGTGAGACATCGTGATTGCGAAAGGCGGAGATTCGTGTATGGAAGCGGGACAACTCGGCCAGCGGGAGACAACCCGGCGGAACGCCTCGAGATAGGGGACACGACGATGTGGTACTCGCGCACTCAAGCCTGCGCCCTCGTCCGGCAGTTCCGGGATTGAGTACAGATGGTGGCCTGGGAAGACAGCAGCGAGCATGTCCACCCGCTTCTTCTCGCCATCGGGGTCTTTGCGGGAAGGAACGAAGAGGCGGTCCAGAGCGAGCAACTCGTAGCGGAAACCGAGGTCAAACATCTCCCATATGATCTTGGAGCGAAGCTTCGCATCGACGTTGCGGACGCGATGTCCACACCACCAGATCGGGCCCGACTGATTGGAGTCGAAATGCGCCTCTTCGAAGATCGTGCCGAAAACCTTCTTAATCTGCTCCCATCGCTTGGTGTTGAGCGTCGATGCATCTCGATCTGTGCGCCCAGTAGGGCCGAAGAGCACGTCTCTCCACCATTGAGTGGGAACAGAGGTCACCGGCACATCCGGCAGACGTAGAAGATACAACCACCCGGCGCGCAGACGCAACCACGTCATTATATAGCGATCGCGGCGATCCTCGGTCTTCGGGCGAAGGAGCAGCGCAGGCTCCGGAATCCAGTACCCCCAGATCTCCGGGTTCGGGCGCGCCGGTTTGCTGAGGTCAACGCTGCGGAATGCATCTTGCCACGTAGACAGTTCTGGCGGCATCGAGGCGTGCTCGAAATGTTCAAACTTGTTGACGCCGCGCACTTGGCTGGCGTGCGGTCGAGCATCTGTAAGATATCAGCAAGAGAACAAGCATCGTCGTGGAGATCCTACTTACAGGGAGTCTTCGCGCTTTGACCCGGTTTCAACTTCGAGCGGGTGGCGCCACCTTGAGCGCTCGTGACGACAGGTACCGAACTGGTGGCAGGAGCAGTAGGGATTTTTCCTCCGACGAGGATGCCCTTGTAATCCTTCGCCGAACGTTGCGCTGGATAACCACCTTCGATATCTATGACGAGCAAAGGTGCGCGCGAGACGTCGAGGTAAGTCTCTCCGAATCGTACAGTTTGCACGATGTGCTCCGCGCCTGCCAGTCCGGTGTAGAGCACAATCCCGCCGTCAGGACCCGTGTCCATGCAGATCTCCGAGGGTTTGTCAGGAATGACCGTAGCCGTTGTCCGGGTATCTTGCATGATAGACACATCAGACCGGATAAACCAGACGGGTATGCCCGCATTGAAGAGATTCTGGACGTGCACAGGGTTCGTGGAGAACGCCCCCATGAGTTCGCGATGGACCGGCTGGGGAGATCCAACAAAGGCATCCGTGTACTTTTGATATTCCATATATGCCTGACCCATGAGCCAGTACCGCTGAGTCTCGCGAACTTGCAGGGCGGCGTCTCGAAACGTGCAAGGGAAGTATTTGAGGCGGTCTCGCGCATGGGTCATGCCGAGGTGGAGCCACGCCAAAGTCGCAGTCCGGTCCGACACAGCCTGGATCGAAGAAGACAGCTCCTCTACAAGGTCGCTCAACGGACGCAAGGCATCCGGCTTGAGAAGACCAAGGCAGGTGAACAGCGAGCCTTCTAACAACACGAAGTCGCTCTGTGCGGGGGTCCACCATAGAGGAGCGTAACGACTGTCCGGGGTAGTGGGTCGCATCACCGCGCAGAGATAATCGAATTCTTTCGTGAAGATTTGCGGCCATTGTATGGGGTCGACCACCCCGTAGCGATAGTCTGATCGCAGGGACACCTGCACGATGCCGACCTGAGGCGAAGGTACGTAGTCGATGTTGGGTGAACTGACAACGTACTTCGGGTCACCCGTGTCTGCCACCGCGAGTGCATGACGCCAGTCAGAGCATGCTGGTTCTGTCTGCGAGGTCAGCAGAGTCTAACATTGTGTGCCGGATGGGCATACCGTCAGAGCTGGCCTGGGCCGTCGGAGATGACATGACAACGAGCGGATGGGCGGGAGGGGGGAGGGTATGAGGTATGGGAGGATTGACAGGGATGGGTAGGTCCCAGGGCGTTGAGGAGGAGCGACTAGTTGAACTTGCATACACTTGCCGGCCAGGGATGGCCTCCGGTGAACACAAGTTCACTAGAGGTACGACGATCAGAGGACCTCAAAGTCTTTCTGATCAACCGTAATACTTGCAGTGCGGCGGGTCTTGATCCTTCGCGCAGATGTGAGAGGAGGAGGAGAGGGAGGAGGAGGACGAGGAGAGGGAGGGGGAGGACGAGGAGGTTGCAACACGTAGGGCACAAGAGGGACGGTCGCCGAAAATGTCTAAGTCTCCTCGTGGCGGTGCCGTCGGACTCTGCACTTGCGGACTGGCACACGGCGAAGTCTCTGTCCTCCTCTGTCCTCCTCACCGTGCACTACTCAACTTCCTTCTCGCCCTGCATCAGCCTCACGTCCTCACGCATCTCCTCCTCGCTTCGTATCTTTGCTCGCGCCGGCTCGCAACTCCTCGCCCTCTCGAAGCCGCCCGAAATGTTCGTCCTTCAGTGCCCAGGGCGAGCTCGTCCGCAAACCCGCATCGCCTGGTATGTCATGCGACTTTCATATGCTAATCACACCTTCTCTTCCTAGCTGCCTCCACAACACCTCTTGCACGCAAGCTATCTTCCCCGCTCCTGCGCGAACTTGTTGTTCGCGCTCGCACCCGTCAGACTCTGAGGTCCACGGGTGTGCCGACCCCGCCGAGATCACCGATGCTTAACCTCGCCATCAGCAAAGCGACGCAGGCAAGACAAGAGCTTTTGGCTTGCATCATGGGAAGAAGCCATTGTCGGAAGTGGTGCTGGGACCAAGCGACCTGTTGGGCCACCCAGGTCAAAAATTATAAGACGCCGCGCCCCATGCACGATCCCTACACTCGTATTCCTCATGCCGCCCTCTCGCTCTGAATCCACCGCCCCTCAGCTTCGTTATACTGCGGTCTCCGCTCTGAAGGTCGCGAAGAGGCGCTATCGCGGGGAGACCAGGAAGGACCGCTTCCGCCGCTTCGAAGCGATAGCGAGAGTCTTCGCAGATCAGGCGCGCGAAATCGCTCCCTTGTGCTCACACCCGATGGTGCGCCTAGTCCAGTACGCCACTGGGAATAACCACGACGGCAGGTATTATGGGATTGTGAGTAACTTCACCATCTGTTATCGCTGACGCGCTTACACCTTCCCAGTGCTTCCGGAAGTCCTGCACGCACAAGGAAGTCGTGCAATACCTGTCCGAACCCCTCACCCCACGCCAGTTATACTGCATGAACCACTACCGTCCCGCAGACCAGTACGTGAGACCCAGCCGCCGGGCCCGCGTCTGGGAGATGGTCAAGAACATGCTTCATGCGCATGGCTACGACAGCGACCCGGAAGATGTTGACCTTTACATCGAGGGGGACTGTCCGGACATCACCGGGGATGAAGAGGACGCGGCTCTCGAAGCTGAGGAAGCTGCTGAGGCTGCTGCTGATGAATCAGACATTAAAGAAGAATCAGACGTTGGTGAGTAGTTCATATCCAAACAGCGGTGACCCAGCTAACTTTGCTGCAGACGAGGCCGACGCGCGCGCTCTTTCCCCCGCAGTTTGACTTGCTCCATCCTGGCCGTCCCTCCCGTCTTGTACCTTAGAACTACTATCTAGTTACCATGCCTGATGCCTGTATACTTTGACCTTTGATGAGGAGTTTCATGATTGTCTCGCACTTGCCGCCGCCGGTCTGACGCTCATCTTCTGGCCACACTTCTGAGGCTCTGATGTATGCGAATGCTTTCAGACGTTGTTCAAAGCGAACATCCGAGGCCACCGAATTCTGCATGTATTTCAGGTGCCCGAGTGTATGCTCTCGCCACCATCCCCATCATGCCCGCTTCTGCCACCCAGCCCAAGACTCGATCATTCACCAGCCAGGCCGCTCGTGCGGTCCCCCATCGACGCTCCGGCAGGGCCCGAACGGCCGCCGAGCGAGAGGAACGCATGGTGTATCGAGCTGCAGCAATCGCAGCCGCCAAGCAGAAGAGGCCACAGGCTCCGCTGTGCGACCACAAGCTTGCGCGTTCCATCCAGTATCGCACAGGCAACCAGAACGATGGACGGTTTATAGGAATCGTTCGTAATATCCTTCCTCCGTCATCACTCAGTATGCGCTGACACGTTCGCGTAGTGTAAACAGAAGGGGTGCACTACTGTGCAGTACCTCAGCGCGCCCCTTACAGTGGCGGAACTCGACGCTCTACGCGCTCACTGTCCCGGCGCCCGTGTCCCATCGGCCGAGCTTGGCGCATTGACCGACATCACCAACATTCCTCTAGCCTGGAACGTTCTCGCGTATCTCACCGTACGTTCTGTTCTATTGTGACGCGACGTAGCTAACTACATCCATTCTAGGATAAGCAACCTCCAGCTACGTTCAGCTTGGACCAGAGGAAGCTTGCGCCGCTGCGGGATGAGTTGCTCGCTTGGTGCTCGGACCTCAAGATAGCAGACGTCATCGCGTTCTGCACCAAGTCTAAGCCCGAATGGGCATTCGTCAACATCACACACGTGTGTTGGGACATGCTGGACCTCCAGCCGGACGACGTTCTTATTTGGACTCGCGCCGGCGTTGACAACCTCCCGAACCTCGCAAACTATGCTCGTGAGTCCTCCAGCCATGTCCAAGAATGGAGCTGAAGAGTCATATCTATGTCGTAGCGATCACAGAAGGACCTGAGTGGGAATGGTTCTGGGTTGGTGAGATCGCTGCTGTCGTGCCAGCATCGAACAGCGTGTAGCAGCGGGTTCGACATAATTATTTTCCCATACCCTGCCGTACATACATATGTCCTGAGATTGTTTCTGTCTGTATCTTACGTCTACGTAGTCCCTATTACAGAGAGTTGTTTGGTATGACTGCCATCCGAGCGATGTGTGCCAGAACCCCGAGGTCCTCGGAGTTGTGGTGGGATAGGCGCTTACACGCACGCCGGCATGCTGCTCATCGTCCACGACGTCCATGTCAACCTCGTCTCCGATTCTCAACTTCCTTGCCATCCACACTGTCTAGTTTCACGATGTAAGACTTTAGACCCCATTCTCAACTTGACCTGGCGACACACGTCTCGGTTCTGGACACATTCGGGAACCTGGGCATCGACGGAGTCCAGCGACGACGACCTCCGGAGTCCGCAGCCTAAGAGAGCCTAAGACTGTCGAACAGTCTCACGCGCGCAGAGCAGCGCAACGACCATCTAGCGTAAGTGCGTAGAGCTGAATCTATATGAGTTGATTCTCATCTTGTGTCGCTTCGCGAGCAGTGTGGACTCCCACCGAGCTCTCATCCTCCTCCCCTTTCTCCTGTCCCATTCTCTGGCAGAACTCGTCGTTCTCGCCTTTGCACCCGTCAGACTCTGAGGTCCACGGGTGCTGCTTCTGCATACATTAGTATGTACACAGTGTACTTGTGTACTCTACATCGCGTCCCGATAGTGCTCGAACCCATGCAAGACGACCCTTCCCCATCTACCAACGACATGCAGTCCCCCATCGCCCCGACCGCAGCTTAGCCATTGTGCGGCGACATTCGCCTTGAACAAAAGTCGACGCGGCATTCTGCATAGCCGTCCGCACGGCCAAAGCAACCGTCAAAGCTCGGGCCACCCGAAGTATATCAAGGGCGGGCGAGCAGATTTTCGTGTAAGTCGCCCAACCCCCTCGCGGTCATGATGTCTGGTCAACGCCCCTCCTCGGCTTCTGCTGACACGCGCAATACACGCTCCTCCGCAGGTCGCCAAGCGCACTCCGTCTCCGGGAGACGACCTTCCGCTGCTGCCGCCAGACTGCGCGAGCTGCATTTCAGGGAATACGCTCGCACACTGGCCGGACGTAAGCCGGCGGTGGCGCCCTTGTGCTCGCACCGGCTGAAGACTGACGTGCAGTACTTGCCGGGAGATGTGAATGACGGTCGGTTTATTGGCAAGGTGAGGGGAGTTGGTGACTTCACAGTACGATTGACGGCTAATCTCTGTTAGTGCGGGCGCGAGGGGTGCGTCGCAGTGCAATATCTTAGCAAGAGATTGTCTGCGAAGGAGTTAGCTGAGCTCAATGCTCAACGTCCGGCTGGCCTCTTCGAACCCCTCCCCGAACCTTTGCCTGCCGCGGCTCTCCGCGATGTGTCGAACGTAGTGCAGGAGTGGGACGTGCTCGGTTACCAGAAGGTGATATGTCCAGTCAATCGTGCGTGCGCATCTCGCTGACTTGTCATAGAATGACCAAACCGCAAACCACTACACGGTGCTACCATGGACTCGGTTGCGCGAAGCGCTCCGAAGCTGGTGTCCTGACATGGAGGACACTGAGACAATCGCGTGGTGCACTACCTCCGGTCGGGTGTGGTCCTTCATCCGTGTTAAAGACATCCGCTCTGAGACTATCAAGTTGGAACACGGCGACATCCTCGTGTGGACACGGGAGGACGTCGTGATGCTCCCTGATCTACCGACTTACGCTCGTACGTGTGTCTTCCTAGATCACGCTCGTATCGTTCTCACATCATTAGCAGCCGGCCTAGGCATCCCGGACTGGTCAGAGTTTTGGCAGAAGGCTACCCGGGAGATGTCTCCGACTGAGTAGGAATTATGTACCCGGAGGTTTGTTGTAGGCACTGCTTGGCACTGGGATGTAAATTTGGGCTCTTCGCTGCGTAACGTGCTTGTAACATGACTCTTAATACAACAATGCTCTCCATCTATTATTGAGAAAGTGGTTTCGACCCGGCCTTGCGTGCAGCAGACAGCGGAGCGACGTGCAGGCCAGTGAATGTCGCCTATATGAGCACGCGCAGCTTGGGCGCCTATGACCATGTTGATCCCTACCTCGACGTCCGAGTCTACATGCACGTCCGATCCTGCCATCGGCTGAATCTATACATCTGTGACCTCATTGATACTACCTCTACTCTATCTACTGTCTGGTCGCGCCTGTCACGTCGCTACAAGCATCATCGGTCACTATATCGTCCAAGCTGGACACGTCCGCTCTACCACCCCGACCCAACTCGGACGAGCCCGCCAGAATACAAGGTCACCACGAGCGGGATCTGGCAGCGAGACGAGAGATGCGATGGTTAGTCTAACGATACTCCGTCTCTCCGCTAACATCTTCTCCACGCACCATCCCAGGGACGGACTCGTCCGCCCCGTTCGCAAGACTCGTTCCCCGCGATCCAGCAGAATGTGCACGCCAGGCAGAACTTGTTGTTCTAGCCCATGCATCCGTCAGACTCTGAGGTCCACGGATTGCTATAGCCCGATAGGATGTACGACCGACCCGTCCCCCCAGCCATTCATGTTGAGCCAGGCGAGGGCGACTTCCTCGTACCGACTCTGAACGTCATGTCATCACGAGCACGGACGTGTCGCTTTGACAAGTGCATTCTATGCGGAAGATACCGCGCCATCAAGCGACGCATTGGCCACCGCGACATAAAACCGAGATGTCGCGGACGACTCGCCACACATACTCTCTGAAGGCCGCCATGCCGCAAGTCGACCTTCGCGTTCAGGCCGCTATCAACGAACGCATGCCCTCGTTGCCCCAGCTGAAGGAGTCGCTTCCGCCATGCACGAAGTCCGAACCTCATGGACACAAGGTGGTTGTGGAATATGGTCAGACGCACTGGGAGAACGTCGGCCTAGCCGTCTGCGAGGTATGTCGTCTACTCGCCGTCGTAAGGACATTACTTACCAAGAGGATAGTGCACGGGTCCTCTCGATGACCGATGCGAGAACCATGGCAAGGTCCTCGAACACCAGATGAACGAAGCTCAGCGGCTGGACCTGCTAGCCGTGCTGAAGGAGTTGAAACCACCTCCTTACCGACGCCCTAGCTACTGGGCTGACCTCGTGTTGTGGCACGCCGTGCTGGAGGACAAGCTTGCCGCGTCGGCATCGTCCTGCGAAGTGGTAGCTCTAGTCTACGTCCAGGTATGTCGGGCATTCTCTCTTTGACGTTCGTCTGCCTAACATTCACTTAGGACCACAAGGAGCCTCTCCGCCTAGTCGGCCAGGGCACTCGTCGAGGGGGCGTCGTACACTACACGCTATGGCAAGACGAGATCATGTCCGCTTTGGAGGAGTGGCGCGATCACGTCGGCCACACCGCGCCTCTGCGCTTCGTGCGCTGGCACCCGGGCTTGGACCACTGGGTGCACACCCATGAGGACGATATAATCAAGCTCGCGCCCACGGAATGCGTCTTGTATCGCGAGGTCGGTGTCACGGACATGCCTCGGCTGCCGTACTGGCAGGCGCGCGTCCACGCGGGCCGATCGAAGGGCGGCCTTCGGAAGCGCGAGCGAACACCCGAGGTGGTTATGTCTCGCAAGAAGCCCAAGCGCGCCGGTTATCGCGAACTTATAGACATCTCGGACGACGAGACGCGCGAGTACATTGAGATCCTAGATTAGAAGTAGCCCGTAACGCAACAATTGTATCCTTCGCCTTTGTCATTCAGCCTATTGTCTACGGCTAGTACAGCGTGTGCCGATTGCGCTTTGAGGGCCAAGGCTTTGTCGCCGGCTCTATCCTAGATCTCGATCGACTCTTTGCGGTGGCATAGACCTGAGACCTGTGACGGCAGAGGGCCTCCGGCGGCGAATTCCCAAGCTCTCCCCTCTGATCCACCACCACCACCATCCCCGCCACTCCTCATCCTCGCTCTGCCCATGGCTGCGCCGACCACCATACCCACCACGGCTCCTTCCTCCTCGACTCCCCGTGCCGCTGACCTGCAAGCCCTTGACTCTTCGGACGAAGAGGACAGAGCCACTCAGGACAAGCGCAAGCTCCCGCCGACGGAGGCACAGACCGAGCGCCGGAAACGCAAGACGAAGAAGAAGAAGAAGAGGAAGGAGGAGGAGGAGGACACCGTCGAGACGGAGAAGGCGCAGAAGGGCGGCAAGGGCAAAGGGAAGGAGGTTGTGCAGACGCCACCCGCAGCAGGCAAGCAGCTGACGGCCCGCCGCAAGCGCACCCAGTGGAAGGAGAATCCCGACGTTCTCCAGCACCTCGTCGATGTATTCCCTCGTTATTATGCTACCCCTCGCCAGGATCGCCTGGATATCAAGCTGGCGGCTTGGAGGCACGTTGCTCCGATGCTTGACGACCAAGGCGAGGCGGTTCAGAAAGTGAGTGGCCTCCAAGTTGTGTACCGTTCATCCAACTCAATGGTCCCAGCGAATATACGCCTGGTTCCATAATCGTGAACAGGACGTCAGGAGGCAGTACGGTCCGGGTTGGAAGATCGTCAAGCGCATAACAAGTCAACCTGTTTCGGAGGCTATAACCACCACCCCCGCCGGCGAGCCATACGCCGACTTCGACACGCCGATCGACGTGTCCCCTGTCATCAAGGCCGCGAGGACGCGAGCCAGAGCTGCATGCGCTCTGTGGGCGGATGAGCACGCCACCCTCATTGAACAGGAACGCACTAAGGCCGGCATTGGCAACTGGCGCGTGACCGTCAAAAATCTCTGGCACGCCCTCCCGGAAAGCGAACAACAGGAATGGAAAGACAAGGCGCGGGCACTCAAGGCCAAGGGCCTGGACGTGGTGATGGATGACTACTACGAGTAAGTGATACATTCGCGCCGTCTTGGCCCGCACCTACTAACGCACGAGCAGGAATCAACGTCAGTTTCCCAAGATGGGCGCTGAAGTCACCGGCGGGTTCGTTGGATACAAGCCCGGTGGACTCGGGTCATCTGCACTAGTGACCTTGGCCGCCTTTCGTGGCAAGGACAATGGCATTCGGACTGCGTGGTACGTGTTGTAGTATTCGACGCTCCGATTCCGGCTGATCCTGGTCACAGTGTCACCGTCGGAGAGCACCCAGACATCATACCCTTCGACGATTTCGAAGGTGGTCCGTGCGTCCACGAGCTCGGGCGGCGAGAGCGGTATTTCCAGGCATTCCTTCGTACGTTTATCTTCCCCGGTTTCTCTCCAAGAAGCTCACATGCAAGCAGGTGCCAACCGGGAGCGCGACCCTTCTCTCACATACAACGAAGATGGTCTGCCGATCCTTCCTCCATGGAACGATCGCTGGACGTGTCCGGAAGGTGCCGCTGTGCTGGATGCATTCTTCGTGGCGATGTGGTGTAAGTCACGCGCGATAATGGACTTTGTACGATAAACTGACGTTCTGTGCAGTCGTAGCTCATGACAGCAACCCGAATGACACCCTGGACTGGGTCATCGTCATGAGCGCGCCTGATCAGTTCATGCCAGCATCATGGGCCGTCCGTATCCCTGGGCCGCCCTCCACGCTCGCATTCCTGAAGCTGGCGAGCCTCTACGCTATCGTTCTGGATGCACAGGACACCTCCGACGCCTTCCACTTCTTAGCTTGGCCTTCCGCATCGACATCGCGGCCCGCTGTCGGCCCTCAGACGCCGACAAAGAACCGCACGCTGACTGTCTTCCCCACGCCGTCTCGTCAGACCGTAGCTGGTCCTTCCCGACTCTGCCTGCATTCGGCACCCTCGTCTCCGCGCGCGGTCTCGCCCACCCCCGGAGCAAAAGTCATGTCGTCGAATGGATCAGATTCATCTGACTCGGGCTCGGACTCGGACTCGGGATCGGACTCGGACTCGGACTCGGACTCGGACTCGGACTCGGAGCCGGACCCAGAACTGGAGTCGCCATCGGACTGCGCAAATGAGACGATCGCGAAGGAACGTTCGCTCGGTGACACAGACCATGCTCTGCCAGAGCCAGTCGACCAGACAGCGTCTACGTCTGGAGCTTCGACGAACGCTGCCGTGCACGCCACGCCGAACATCGACACCACGACGATGGCCGCATCGGTTGCAGCACCCGTCGAGGATGGGAACACCGGAGGACGCGCGGACGTCACGCTCCCTGTTGAAGAACGGTCGGAGAAGCAGGTGTCGGAGAAGCAGACCGATGCTCCTTCCGTGGGTCCGTCGACTGGTGAATTGAAGGATGTCGGTCCGACAGAGCCAGCCAAAGTCGTTCCCCACTCATCAGCACGGGCGCGCGGTCACAAGAAGACACCGGTAGTGCCTGAGGTCGCTGCGCCGTCGGCACCACGGCGGAGCGGCCGTTCGGTCAAACACCCTGCGCCCTCTGACGCGAACTGGGGAGAGAAGCGCAAGCGGGACGAAGAGAACGCGACTGAGAAGCAGAAGTACGTGGTCTATCATGGTTATGCCATTGTACGTACTAATGACACGTATCCAGGGCGTCCGCTCCATCTAAGAAAGTCCGGAAGCGGTAAATTTGGGTACAGTACGTTGTTTGAATAGGGAATTGTACGTTGGAGCCGGTCGGAATGGACACAAGGTTGAAAGCACACAGGTTCCATTCGGACCGCAGACTGTCAGTTTACGAAGGATAAGCGCCCGAAGACGAAATGTTTAACACGGTTCAAGGGTTGTGGTTAAACATGTGGTTAAACATGTTCAAGAAGAAGAAGTTTAGTGACGTTTAACGTGGTGTTTAGCCGTTGTTTGAAGTGGATCAACGGGGTGTTTAGCACAGTTTAACAGCTAATTATGTATATAGTACAGCAGAAGGTAGTGCTAGTTTTAGTTTAGGTGAACGGTAATACACCCCTTAATGAGCCTGTTAAACACTGTTTTACATTAGCTAATGCGGGAAAGATCAACAAATTAGGTGATATTTGTGACCATTGTGTGAGCAGCCGGCCTTGACTCGGGCGTGTGGCACGACGTACACGAAGTATATGGTCCCTGTGAGAGATGCAGGTCGACGGCCATTAGCTGCGACATCCTCTTGGGTTACGCGAACTATCGCGGGAGAGTGACGTACCATCACGGAAGAGCATCTCCGAAAGCGACAGTCTCTTGGACTGCCGGATATCCGTAAGGGCTGCCCTACTGCCGAGCTTGGCCCAGGTAATGTAGATGAGCAAAGTATCCGCAACAACGAGCGGCACTCGAGAGATCAGTATGACTGCGCGGTTCTCCGAGTGAGCGTACGCTTCATTCTATTACTAGCCGACCTACGCCTTGTACGAAGTCAGTGCCAATCGATACGAGTTGTAGTAGTAGCGAGAGCCTAACCTCAGAATGACTGGCTCGGTCTCATTGTTGGTCTCGACGCATCCAATCAGCGGGAGGTTCTCTCCCGAGAGTTGGTAGCCATAGTCAACCTGCACCATCACGTACTCAGCGCATCCATCCGCATGATCCAAACAGTATCCGTCCACTCACCAGATTGGAACCTACTGGGGCAAGGGATAAAGCGAGGATGAACACGCCGAGAAGCTTGCTTCGACTCAGCACGTATGCACGGAGAGCGGAAAACACTCGTCTCAAGCTATCAGGACATCGGGAACGGAGAACGGGGAGCACGTCAGGACTTACCTGCCCCCGGCACAAACTGCAGTATCTCAAATGCCACGACGGCATTTTGGAAGACGGAACAACTGCGGACGTCAGTGGGCATATCGTAACATTTTGGCAATCCATACAATCACCTCTAGTTCAAGTCAGATATAATGAGCGCCGTATCGCAATCGAAGACAGCTCGCTCACCTTGTCCGAAGAGAAAGGTGCAAATTGGACGAATGTCATGATGTAGAACACGATGGACACCCACTTGTTCACGAAGAACAAGAGTGGCGCTCCGGTCCATTGGCCGGTCCAGAAGCACGTCACTTCTCGCTCGAACGTGACGAATGTGTCGTAGATGAAGAGGACTACGATTGAGATGCCATGAGCTTCACAATGAGGACATAGCCATGTAGTTATCTCACCCGAGGCTGCCTGTTGGCAGTAGGCTCCAGTGAATCTGCGACGCGGCGTGAGGAAGCTTAGCTGCTGTCTGCAAGGCGACGCCGAGGAACATGGGGCGTACAAGCTGTCGAAAAGGGCGACAATAGCAGCAGCATCCGTGTCTGCATCGGATGACATGTTGGAGGGAGAATGCAGGTTGGCTTCAAGATATCGTGGCCGAGTAATTGCCGCAATGACATCCATTGCAAAGTCGGGCTTTTATACTCGACCACCGCAAGACCACCGCCCCGAAGAATACCTCCAGGCCCTCTGTCCTGAATACGGCTCATGCTCGTCGCGCCCGCAGATATCGACAACACCTGACCTGATCATATCAGTCGAATGAGAATAGACGTGCGAGCGCAAGGCTGCGCCGCATACCCGCTTGTGTGACCGGTGCCTGTGGTAGGTTCATACGACTTGTACCGCAGATACCTTCGATAGAGCTTTAGAAAGTTCTACCTGGAGATGCCTGAGGTGTTCAGCATGACGGCTTTTGCGAGAGCAGACTCGCATACCTCTACGTGTTGAAAGCCTGATAGTAGGCACCCGGACTGAGGCGAAGGGCCTGAGGACGGGCGGATAAGGTGGGCATCAAGTATACATCTTCCTGCTCGAACTCAATATGCGCGCAACCCAGTAGATAGACCACTGCGCGAGCTGTTCATCTGAAGATCTTCTGCGACTGTCGGCACGCTTGCTGCGTGAGCTATCGGCATGTAATCAGCACGAGAACAGGCTGACCGTTGCGAATCGAGACCTACACTTCTGAGTATGCATCGGACTCTACACACGAATCTTCGAAGATGGACCCAAGGAAGCCTTCTCGTCGTTGGTGGAGCCTGCTCGAGTAGTGTGCCATGCCGGGTTGCTGTAGCGATAGGAAGCGGTGATGGGGTACTTACCTCGAAGGACCCTACTTCGCCTCATCTTCGAGGTCTGAACCTAATGCTAGACACCATCGTGACGCGGCAGGGATACTTTCGACGCCCAACACGCCACCCATCAACACTGCAACAAGAGAAGCATCAGTGTATGTGCGTCAAATAATGGAAGTTGCCCTACTTGGCACACGGTGACGGTCCCTTGGCTGGTGCGTCGGAACACTGGTGTACTGCTGGGGTTGCTTCGATGCTGACGAGCGATATGTTAAGTCGAAGTTCGACAGTACTTCCCTTTGAATTTATCGGATCAGTAACGAAGCACGACACTATGAAACAGGGCTTACCTGAAGAGAAGGGCACCCAGAGACCCCGCCGCAGTGGTCGCAGTCACAACTTCGGATTCTCAGTGCGGTGATATGGCGATACTTAAGGAGTCCTTGAGGCTCCTTGGCCACCATATGTCCGCAGTCGATGACGAGAGCTCTGTACAGCCAAGCCTGTGGCTGGACGCTGCGAACATGGGATGTGCCGGGAGTTGTTGATCTTCACAGCCTCGCTGACCTTGTTCTCATACCGGTCATCTCCAGTCCGCCTCGCTGTAGGCGACGATCTGATTACGGAGTGCGGCCGAGATACAAGCGGTCAGTATGACTATGAGCTAGAGCGTCGAGTAACCCATTACACCTTTGCGAAGAAAATACACGAGAATCAATCCGACGTACTGCTAATTGACCCGGCAGGAGGATCAAATCTCAAGGCACGCGACCCAACGCAGGCTATGCGTAGGATGACGACGAGGACGCCGCGCCCGGAGACTCGGCCTGCCAGGTGCTGAACCCCTCCTCCTTGTCCCAGTCAAAGTGCGAGTCGAGTCCATTGTCGGTCGGCACGGGAATGTCTGGATTGATGAAAGCCCCAAGGGGAGAGATGAAGCTGGGCGTAGCGTATGGGTCCCTCAAAGTGTGCAGCGGGTCGTCGGCGTCAAGTTTCACGACATCCTGGTTGGCTTCTTGCAGGTCAAGGAGGAAGCGCGAGACGAGAATGGCTGTAATGCTGCAGATAGAGAGCGACAGTGAGTCAATACATGATCGCAGTGATATGCCACCTGTGATAAGCGTACGGGGTGGTGAAGTATGTCACATAGCTCCCTAGTGCATTGGAAGCTGTCTGTTGGAGGGAAGGAGAGAATGAGCATGCACTTCGACGCTGAGAGACTCGTGAGGCGCATTACGGCGGTCACCGACAGAACGAGGTGGAGAATATTTAGGACGGACAGTATCCTGGAAACCGCGTCATGATTATGTCTGATCCCTAGTGAGCTGAATACCATTAGGAACTTACATGAAATATATGGTTCCTGTGTGCGGTGGGGAGGTCATGAGCCACGACATCCAAGAGCACGTCTACCGTTTCTGGAGACACACCGTTGCGAAAGAGGATGTCCGACAGAGACAGCCTTTTGTCCAGGTTGAGACCTATCAATGCGCTCCTACTGCTTGTGTTTGCCCAGGTGATGTAGACGAGTAATATGTCGGCGACTATGAGCGGCACTCGAGAGATGTATACGACTGTGCGGTTTCTTGGATGAGCGCGCACTATTGTGCACTATCGCATGGGTACATACCACTTCAACCAAGTCAACGCGAAATCGTGTGAGATCAGATGAAGAGCCGAACCTGTTTGAGAGCGCCTCAGTCTCGTTGTCTGTCCCTAGGCATCCGAACGGCGACATGTTCTCTCCTGAGACTTGATAGCCAAATTTGACCTGTTTATGTCGACCGCTAAATGTCGCGATCCAAATGGTGCAAAGCAGTTACGTCCACTCACCATATTGGCACCGACTGGAGCGAGAGACAAGGCAAGCACGAGTATGCCGACGAGTTTGCTCTTGCTCAAAACAAATGCCCGAAGGGCGGAGAATACTGTGGGTAACTTATAAGATGCTTTGTGCGAGTCCTGGAGTCGTGACTTACTGGCCCCAGGAAAGAATTGCAGTACCTGAATCGCCTCCTGCGCCATAACAAATGAGGAACAGCTACGGATATCCGTGATCATTCTGCGATAAGAGGCTGGACATTGCGAGGCTACTCGTGATGTACACACACCTCTGGGTGCTGTCAGATGCGCATGTCGTAACACGGACTGTAATCGCTCACCTTATCGGAAGGGAAAGTTGCGGATGTGACCAACGCCACAACGTAGTACAACATGGATATCCACTTGTTCGCGATGAATAGATATGACCCTCCGGTCCACTTGGCGGTCCAGACGCACGACACTTCCCGATCGAATGTGACAAAGGCGTCGTAAAAGAAGACAACTATGGTGAGAGAACGCATTAGGTGGGCCAAGCATGGCCTGCGAAGAGCGTAAAGTACCGGTGGCTGCTAGTCCGCAGTATCCAGCAGTATAGCTACTCGACGGTGTGAGCTATGTAGTGTGGGAGCCTGATGAAGATGTGCGACGTACAGTGCGTCAAAGAGGGCCACAGTTGCAGCAGCATCCACGCCGGAGGACATGCTGAGACCAGGCTAAGGTGGTAGCTGCTATGTAGGGGTCGAGGTTGAACGCAATGACACCCGTTGCACGATGAAGCTCTACTTAACCGAAGCATTAGCCACACCTCGACTATGATTGACGTCGAGGCGAGGTCCGAGCACTGGTTGCACCGGCCATATCTAACCACGATCACATCAACCGGAACAGGAGACTAGTGCCTGTGTCACGATGACTTGGAGGTCGCGCAGCACACGAGGGTGCTACGGAAGTATGTGGCCGTCGGGCGTCCCACAAGCGGTAGTAGAGCGTTTCTGAATGATCAGCTACTATGAAGATGGTCCGAGATCAACTCTGCGTACCAACTCTAGGTGAGCGAAGGCAAGGGAAGCGGGTAAATTCGGCATCTTGGTGTACCAAAATCCATGAGGTGGCGAAGCCGATAATACAGCATTCTCCTCCTGTCGTCGGCACATATCTGAGCGGGTCCTTGTGCGATTGTGTAGACAGAAAGCGACTGACCATTCCCAGCCGCGAACACATAGATTGGGTCGGCGCAGGACGACAACCGCCTTCGTCATCTCAGAGTTCGAGCGCCCCGGTCCATTCGTGAGCTCGAGTAATGAGGCCGCCTGAGGTGTCGCGTCATAACTGTGCGGGGCCTCTGAAGAGGGGCTCGTCCGCAGTTTGGTGGTCTCGCCGAGAACTTACAGATGTTTTGGATACTCGTGGCCAACCTTGGCCAACGTGCGTCCGCTCAACGCCGGTCGATGATTACAGCCGTTTGCATAACGATAGGCCCCTCCACACTGTTTACACACACTGCCGCGTAAGCGGACTTGGAAAAAGGATAAGTGATGAGTAAGTGAGTAGGGATGAGATGAAACGAGAAGCCTCAAAAGTTACCTTGTGTGCAAGGTTACCTGCACTGTCATAATTGAAGCCTCGACGGTAAACGCGGTTTCCGCCGACATCCCGAATGCTCCCGGACCAATCGATCTCATCTTGTCGTTATCGCGCGCTTCTTACCTACGGGTTACTTACATAATGTGGTCGCTTTATTCGTTCACTGGTCCAACTTCAGCACAACAATGTCCTCCACATTCATTTCGACCATGTAACGCAGGTACCACGGCTCTCTCTACATCATATGCGTGCTCGTACGAGGTCCACATGCACACCAATCTACGTGTATCTCATTCAGTCTCGGGCCCTCTTGCTTGCAGCCGGTAGGACACGGGTTCCCGCCAAATATCCACGATGTCGTCCTTCCGCGCCGCACTCCACGCCGCATGGGTATCCAGAGGCACCCGTCATCTCCAAACGCCCTCTTCGTCAGAGGGCACACCGATGACTGTGAGCAGTACTTTAACGTCCCGTCTACGGCGCTGTCCCAGTCGTGCGGGTGTGTGCGAAACTCGTACCCCCGTGCGGCGTACTTCTCCAACTCCAGCATGCGCGTGCCTGCGGGGAACGACGGATGGAGAACTCGGTCCCACTGCACCAAGCCACGCCCCATCAACGTAAGCGTCGGGTAGCCCACGATCACCTCGTCCGCTGTGGCGTAGTTGAACAACAGTGTCGTCCACGAGCTTGCAATCGCGCTTTCCACCCGGTCCCAGGCATCTGCCGCACCTACTGCGACAATGTGCACGACGGTGCTGCCCCTCCTGAGTACGATCCGCCTCGCTATGCCGGAGAGGTACCGCACGTCTGCGATCTGGCAGCCGTTCGATGCCTCCCGTGTGTCTTCGTCCTCCATCTCGTAGCCCTCCTCGACGATCAGGTAGTGCGCCAGGACTTGAGCGTCGACCAGACGAACGAAGAAGTCGTAGTTGGGGACGTCTTCGAACAGCGGGCACAGCATCTGCAGCACCGCAGAACCTGCCATCACCGCGGACACCTCGCGCATGACTCCGAATAGGCGTGGCACATCGCGCGCGACGCTGTACAGCAGGTAAGAACAGTTCGCTGCTGGCAGGAACGCTACTCACCGACTGAAGAGCTCCCCATGTCGCCTTTTCACATCCTGCTCCGTCATGATCCGTAGCGCTCTGGAGGTCTCCGTACGCCCTTTGACCAGCGTCGGAATCTCGACACGGGACACGATGTCGAACCATAGATTGAGGGGCGAGTCACTGTTCCTTGGTGAGTGGTTGCTCCTCCAGCAGTGTGCAAGCGGCCTCACCCAGTCACGTCCGGATAATGGTCCATGGTCGGTCTCAGCAGCAGATCAGGAGGGAAAGACGACGACCAGCGTTGCCCCCTGCCCATGTGTCTCGGACCAGACCCGGCCGATCGGCACGTCGGGCGTCCACAATTCCAACCTGATTCAAACTGCCAGAGACACGTCAACGCGGCTGCACGCTAGTTATCGATGTGTAAGTAAGCCGCCAATATGTGACCGCCTTCCATCTCGTTCATCCATGTCTCGTGCATGCCCGCTCGCAAACGAACTAGTCAAGGCCCAGGTGTATCTGACAGTGCCTGCCATGGCGGGGAACGGCGTGGTATGCTCGCCTGTCCCACGTATGCGCAGTCCACCCACTGACATGAACTCCAGTACTGTGTCCTCGTCACAGGTACCCTGCGAGCTGAAGTCGATGACATCGTCGACTTCGTCGTGCAATGCGACGTGCTGGGCGACGCGCTGGAGAGCTGTGTGATGCCCGCTCAAGTGATGCAGCAGGACGGCTACACGATCTTGATCCCGCCGGATCCTTCCAGCGCACCGCTGCTGATCGTCATGACGGCCGCGCTCGGATGGACGATGCCTGTGAGTGTCCTCAGCCTCGGTCCCCATTCCACAGCTGCTCACCGCCCTCGCAGCAACCCGTGGTCGCAGCGGTGGGCCCTTTTCACGTCGACACACTTTCCCTGGGGTGCCATCCGCCTAGCCGCCTTTCCTTCATTGCCTCATCCACCACCGTCACGTCCAACTCCTTACATCTACTCGCACCGCCAGATAGCCGCAGCATGGAGTCAGACGCACCGTCATAGCTCATATGGAGGCAGTGCGCTCGTCGCAAAATACATTACAATTTGGATCTCGTGGGTGTTTGTGCTAGTATGGTGTGAACGTGCTGCGCGCCCCTGCCTTGTCGTTCCAGCGACACCGTGTCCGCCATGCTCCGACCTTGCGATCGATAATGACACAACGCGCTCATACGCTGCGCAGCGGTAGTTCAGTAACACGTTGTACGCAATGCGTGCACGCGACTGACCTTCGTAGCTGTTGCGTGCGTGGGGGGCGTGGAGGCTGGCGGCGACCGCGTGGATGCGCCGATTTTTGTGCTCCTACGAGGCATGAGCGCGAACGACGAGCAAAGTGGCGAAGGTCTTACATGAAGGGCAGATGGCAATGTGGGATGACGGAGGACAGTGCGAGCGGGGCGTCCAAGACCGTCGACTACCGAGCAGTTGGACCCCGGGCGGCGGGACACCGGCTGGATGAGCAGCTCCCCCCGACGCCACTAATTGCTGCCAGGGCTGCCTCGCGCCGATCGTCCAGCTGGCTGGATCACGCAGCCGTCGTGGCATACGGTGATGGGCAGGCCGGTTTCCGCGGCTGTCTTCGCTGCTGTCTTCGGGGTCTCATGGGCGTTCTGGTGTTTCCCGTCCGCCCTCCGCTTCGTTCCTCCACTAATCATGCAAAGACCTCTTCGTGCAAAGTGCGTAGCTGCGTTGCCCCCTTTCGTACCAGTCCTGACAGGCGTGGGCTGCAGATCAGAGGGGTTCTTGGCGGAATGTCTCCGGCTGCACAGGGACAATGAGCTTGGAACACCGGCAGAGGCCTCCGCCGACGCGGCGATGCGTGAGCTTCTCGTGCTTGCGCGTCCTCACATGCCGTTGGCAGATTTCTTGTGAGTGTTGACTGTATTCCCGCGCACCACCGTGGTCGACCAGGCAAACCTCAGCCGCATCGACAACGTCGCTCGCTTTGTGCAAGAACACACCGCCATCTTTCCCCTCGGTGCCGTGCCGCCCAACGCGTCCTGGGGCGCCGGAGACACCGCGCGATTTCTCATGGTTTCGCGCCGGCGGGCGGAATGCTGGTCGGTGGGAACCATACACGAGCTGCTCTTCGGTTCTGTCGCCGGTGGGTCCACCACTGTGTCTGTGACCATCAACCTCGCGCGTGAATGCAATCGCACCCGCATGGCCAACTTGCTCCGCCGGACGTCACCGAAAACAAGTGAGTGCTGGCCTATCGATGACTGGATCTTCACACTGATGAGAGGCAGAATTGGCCCATGTGGGGACCGGGGCAAGGTTGACCGCGTCTGTGCAGTTCCCGGCCACTTCGCATGTACGTGGTCATCACTGCGTAACAATGCGCGTACTTACCGTGGCTGGCCACGCAGGTGTATCGCGCCTTCTACGACGCATCCGACAAGTATCAGCAACGTTGCCACATGGAAAAGCTGGCTCTGAACGACCTGATTCCGGGTGACGTCGTCCTGGTGCAGTCGTTCTTCGTCAGGACGTTTAACGATGGCCACGAGGCCGCATGGACGGTGGCCTTTGAGTTATCTGCGATCTCCCTGTTGTATGGTCTTCCACGCGTGCAACTTCCTTCTGTTGATACCGGCTTCCGCGGCGAGCTGTGAGATGGCTTTGATGCTAGCCGATAGACGACGAACGCCCATATTATGTGGCGTTGTTTTGGCCTGTATGGTACTTCGATCTGTATATAGACACATCGTTGCCGTATTCCTATGCTCACTCCATCCTCTCCCTGCGCCCATCATGCGTCGTGTACCCTTCCCTGCTGAGCCCATCATCCCTGCGTTACTGTGCGACCTCTCCCCGGCGATCCTGGAGTGGTGCGACGCGGAGGACTTGGTCCGCGCCAGGGGCACGAACTCGATTTGGGATGTCGCAGTAGCCGCGGCGTTGTATACGCGCGTGCGCGACCTCCTGCGGGGCGGCATCAAGGACTACGACGCGTTCGTGACCGCCATGGACTACTCAAACACCGTGATCGGCGGCATAGGAGCCCTGCGAGTGCTCTTTCCACGCGGCGGCACGCCGCCATTCGTCGAGCTCTTCGCGCCCATCTACTCGTTCGGCGACGTCGTCACCCATCTCATGGAGCACGAACATTTCCACCATGCGCCGGCGGTCGAAGGGGATGGAGGGCTCGATGCGGCGCTGGCCCGTCTTTCCGAGGATGATTTCGACCCAACCGTGGAGGTGCCATCCCGCGTCGGGCGCCGCGGAGTCGCTGCGGTGACGCACCTGCGGAAGGGAACGTTCACCATCTTCGTCGTGCAGAGTACGGTGGACTCGCCCCTGTACCCGTTGACGGGGGAGTGGAACACAGCGCTGTTCAACTACGTTGGGACGCGCAAATTCTGCTCTGCCTACTCCCACCTCACCCGCGCTCGCCGCGCCCTGCTCAATCCCGCTGTGTTGGACCAGGCCGGCAGAGTACCTTCGTGGTTGACGCTCGCCGACTTCGTCTGGAGGGAGGTTGGATGGATGCTGTCCGGCGACTGGCTGCCGTGGTGCCCGGGCGGGAGGTGCGCCGGCGTGGAGTCAGCTGGATGCGCCGGCGCGAACCGGTACTTTGGCGACAAGCTGTGTGTGTCAGGCGCGATGTGGTCGGTACGGGGACGGGAGCAGGCGGAGCGGGACGGTGGACAAGAGATGGAAACCGCGTTTTGGTGGCGCGGCGGTCGTACGTGCGGCGTGGCATGCCACGCCGGGGTGATGTCTTTGCGTCCTGGGGGTCGAGTATGTAACAAACGATTGTTGCAAGGCATGTAGATTGCATACTATTGCGCAACAGCGAATGTCAGTTTCGCGCACGAGCAAGATGTGTGACCCCGTTCGGAAGGCGATGGTGGCGTTCGATAGGTGCGTGGTTCAAAGTTATCAATCGATGACCTCGCACGGTCTGCTCACTGTTTGCTCATCGACACCACCCCGTCGCTCTGCCTCTGCATCCCTGTCACGTACCACCCATGGCCTCGCCGCGCTCTTTCCTCCAACTGGACACCGACCAGCACGTCATCGTCTGCGCCCAACTGGAGCTGCGATCCTTGCTTCTACTACGGCGCGTTTCGCGTGCGTTCTGCCGTGCGGTGGGCTACATGCTCCGACGCACCCTCGAGCTGCGATGCGCCGACTACGTCCCCCGTCCCCTGTCTCTCCTGAAGACTCTTACATTCATCCGTGGCTACGTCGCCGGTGAAGTGGCCGTGGGGTGGTTGATGCGCTCGCGGCGTTGGCCATCGCTGACCCTGGACGTATACGTCGCGGCCGGTCTCCTGCGCCTCGTGCTGGACGAGCTCACCAAAAACCAGGCTGGGATTGTCGTCGGGGTCACGGAGGCCGACGAGGACGACGAAGAAGGCCACATGGAACGGCGCGCCGTCGAGGCCTACGCCACCGTGTACACGAGCGTCGGCGTGGTCCGGGTATTCGAGTCGACAATCCCTGACGCACTCGCCACAATCGCATGTCTTCACGCCTCTGTCGACATGACCTACGCCAACTTCGACTACTTCGGCAGCGCCTACGCGGCGATGACGCTGTCTCGTCGTGGCATCGTGGCGGATTGGGAGGACGGCGAAACCGAGTTGGTGGAGAAGTGGTGGAAGCGTGGGGTGGACTTACGAATGAGCGCACGGGCATGGCCGGAGTACGGGCAGGAGTGGTGTGCGGCGGCTCGTTGGTCGTGCCATGCTCAGCCGCGGACGTTCTGGGACAAGGGCGCAATGCGCTGCCGCATGATGCCCCTCGACATCCGGGAGTTCAGAAGCACCGTCATCTGGAGGTTGGACCAACGCCCGTGCGGCGGTCCTTGCTTGTCGTCGACGGCGGGACACGGCATTCTGGCACCGGAGGACAAGTTCGCGGTCATGTAGTGGACATGGACAGTGTATTGAATGCGCTATGACCGGAGGTCCCGGTCAACATAGGCACAGATGCGGCAGCAGTGTGAGTTGGAGTGCACGTTGAGCGAGAACCACAAGGAGAGGGCAAACTCTGACGCGCCGCGGGAACACTTTCCGCCAAGGCCGCCAGCGCGTGCATGCGATCGCAATCTGTGGGCGTCTGTGCCCGGGCATGGTCTGCTTGCTCGCCATTTACTAGAAGCGGCTGTCCAACGCCACCCAGACGGACGGCTGGGAGGGCGGTGTGCTATAAATGCCGGGGGAATTTCTGCGCTCTATCACACGATGGATGCTGCCCTGCCCCGCATTTTGCTGCAAGAATCGGTCGTCGCGCACCTTGGACCTGCGGACGAAGGGGAGATTGTGAGTGCTTGCCGAATCTAGCCATGCGCGGCCTGACTCTTCCGCAGCGGCTCCTCGCAGTTGACATTCGACTGCAGTCTACCGAGGCCCGCGTACAGCCTTATGTGCGGTGGCTCGACTTCAACGTGCCATCGCCGCGCCAACATGCGCACCCTGCTGCGCTTCCCGTGGTGCTCAACCGCCCAGGCTTCTCCGTGCACCTGCCGGCTGATGTGCTGCACCAGCCTATCATTCTCGTTGTAGAACGCCTCGGCGGGGTGCAGCTGCGGGTGAGTCATATGTGAACTGACTGCACCCGATTGCGAGGCTGATGCTCCACAGTGCCGGCTTATGGTGGCGCTCTGCTTCTATGAAGTACTTCGTCATGGTCAGGCTCGTCTGCGCCTGTCAGTGGAGTCCTCGGTGCTGGGTAGCTCGCAGTTCGCCTACGGCGAAGGTACACCGCTAGTCGATATCTGCGGTGCCGCAAGTGACCGTATGCACGGTTGCGGCGAGTACACGATGATGTCGGACGACGACGTGCGGGAGGAACCGTTCGAGGGTGGCGATGACGAAGAGGAGGAAGTTAGTAACTGAGTAGGAGTTGTGCATTGTATATGTGCTACAGATGCGTCTCCCTATCTATTCGCTCCGCTGATGCACTCCTCTGCCACCCGCCCGATACAGCAGGACTCATGGCATCGACATTGAAATCTGACACCCGTGAGCGTGACTACAGGCGCCCATCTGTGACGTGACGCCACAGCCGTGGGTTGAAGTTCATCTGCGCCGTCCCATTTGCAACCACCATTGTTTCGTGTCCCTGTCCAGCTTCTCCAGCCTTTCGTCCTCTGCCAGCAACTCCGGATCATGGTGCTCGAAGAATGGCTTATCTTCAAAGTCACGTAACAGGCGAATGGTGCCCCGGCCGCTGCTACGAGACAAGGCAACGTACAAGTTGAACAGCGTCAACTTCGACGGGCCAGGAGGTGTCTTCAGGTCCACGAGCACGGTGGGTATGGTCTGCCCCTGGGAGCGGTAGTCTGTGAATGCGTACGCCGGGGTCATAGGGAACTGACGACGGGTGACTGAGCGTTTCAGAGGAGCGGCACCTTCGCGCTCGAGCGCAATCTGCATGGAGGCTTTCATCGGCTCGACAGGTATGACGCCAAGTGGTAAGCCTTCTAACTGCGACGCTCGAGTACGCGCCATCTTGACCAGGACGTACGCAGGTAAATGCTTCAAATGGACGACTGGAGAGTCACCCACGGCGTCCTCGTCGGGATGCAACACTATGTCAACGATCTCTCCGCGGGCGCCATTAGCTAGGTCAAGGTCGGTCTGGATGTTCGTCGTGACCATGACCTTCATGCCGACGCAGATCTCCAAAAGCTCCGGTAGATCCTTCTTGTTACGCCGATTGGTCTTGCTGCGACCGACCACTGCAACCCGCTCCTGCATGGTGAGAGTTCGGCCCTTGATCCGGTCTTCTGCATGTACGATGTACAGCCTTTGGCCGCTCGACTGACACCACTTCCTTCCTGCGCAGCTGTTCCATTCGATGCGCACACCGTGCCGAGGAGTAACCAGAGACGCGTCCCCGTGTGACCAGCTCGTAGAAGTCGGGGACGCGCTGGACGCGATGTCTGCCTTGCTGAGGATGAGTGTACGCAGCGTCGTTAGGTGCTCCTTGGTCACTTTGCCGTAACGTAAGTGGACGAGGAAGTCCCGCCAGGTGGGGTCGCTGACGCGCATCTGTTCCTTCAGGATGACAACAGTGGTGAACTCTTCGTATATTTTGCGCCCCAACATGCGGTCAGGTTCGCCCAGGTCCCGGTCGATGTCGTTGGGGTAGAATAACGCTTCGACAGGAGAGACAGCGACGGGAGGGAATTGGTGTAAGTCACCGCATATGATGACGTTGAGGCCACCGAAGGACTGATCGCGATCCAAGCCGCTGCCCTCCATGCCGATCGCAATGTTGCGGGCAAGGACAGCCACAAACGCCTTCGCCAGCATCGAAAACTCATCGAGGATCAGGTAGCGCTTGCCGCGCCAAAAGGCCTGCAAGGTACGCCGAGTGTCGTCGGACATGTTCGCCTTCTTGTTGACAGAGATGTGTCCGATAACATGGGTGGTCTTGCCATCGATGAGTGAGGCTGCAATGCCCGTGTACGCTGCCTTCACGAGCATGAAGTGGCAGCCACGAGCGACGAACGCCTCCGTCACAGTCTGGATGACCCGGGATTTACCCGTGCCGCCCTCGCCGTACAGGATCATGCGCAGAGGCGGTACGGCGTTGCCCGCGAGGGTTTGGTCGAGGTGCCAGGTGATAATGTCGAATGCTCGGAATTGGTCGTCTCGTAGACAGGCGACGTCGACAGGAGGCAGGGCATCCTCACTTCCTTCCTGCTCAGGCAAGCCCACATGTCGCACGGAAGGCTCAGGATGCAGGCCTGCACGCGCAACGCCGGCCTGCACGGTCGGAACCGCCCCGCCCACCGCCTCCCCGGCCTGCCCATCAGCGGCTTCCTGGCGACGCAGCACGTTGGCGGCCATGTGCGCCCGCCACGCGTGCATGTTCACCAAGTCGTCTCCCGTGGCGCCGGCGACGCTGCCTGCTTGGCTGGTGTCCCACGTAGAAATCACGTCCTGCGGGAAGAACCCAGCCGCTCGTGCGACGGCCAGCGCGTGCAGGGCGTGCAGTCGCTCCGGGTAGTTGGTCTGGGACGCTTTCAACGCCTCCAAGCCGGCCTCGGTGTGCACAACAGCGCCAATGCCGTCTGCTTCGCCCTCGTGATCGGCCTCCGCATCGAGCACATCATAGTCACCGGCACGCCTGCCGGTAGCAGTGTCGGCAGCATCCTCATCGTCTCGGTCGGCCTCTGCAGCAAGAGCACATTCGTGGAAGTATTGCGCCCCGGACACTACATCCTTGGTCTCCTCAGAGGCGGTGGCCATGAACACGTCGAAAGCGTCTTGCCAGCTCTGGTCAACGGCCTTCAAGTCGCGACTGACATCCCGCCACGGCTTCAGAAGGAGGAGCATACTGGCGCAGTACGTGTCCCTCACATCCGGGTCGTCGCGTCGTACAAACCACCGGCCAACCACATTGACGAGGCAGCGATGGCCGCTCGCTCGCAAGACCCGTTGCTTGGTGCGAGCGCAAGGGTGCGCAGGGAGATAACGGGCACGTTGGTGGCGAGGGCGTCCCGGGCGGCGGGTCGCGTCTTCATGCAGCGCGGGTTCGGAGGGTTCGCTGCCGCGCACATTGGCGTCATAGGAGTCTCGGATGAAGCGGAAGACGGAGAAGCTGGCCAGCTCTTCTCCGCGGAGGACGTAGTCGGTGAGTTGCGATTTGGCGAAGAGGTTGCCGGCAGAGCTGAGATCTAACGTAACATTTTCGTTGCCATCCTGCAAGCAAATCAGCGCGGGTCATGCTGACGCGGGTGGGACGACGAACCTCAGCAGCGACGGCCTCCGCGATGTCACGCTGCTCAACCTGATCTGCGGGTGCTGCCGTGGGGTGGCCTTCGCCGGCCGTGTGGGCTTCCGCCGTGGGAGCGTTTGCGTATCTCTGCCTGCTTCAAAGTTAGACCACTGGCCGCCTTGCGTAGAGGGGTCACTCACCGCGACGGCATACGCAACCCAGGGTGCACCTTGAAGAGGGCCGCCATAAACGACGACCAGTACAGCGGGCAATAGCTGTGCGACGTTTTCATGTCGCCCCATCCCATCAAGTACGATATCACCATGGGCGCGGCGAGTTCTTGTTCACGATTGATCGAGTTGAGGAGGCGGAACATGAGCAGGCGCTGCTGCTCACGGAGATCGTGGAGATACGCGGCCCGCTGGTGAGTTTGGTCGTACGCATACCCGTCGGCGAGAATCGCTGACATGTTATGGTTCTTGCCTTGTTTCTTCCCTGCGTAGGAGGACACATAGAACGTAATGTTCTTCGTGTCAGCGCCGTTGGTGAGCAGCTTGCCGTCGTTGTTGCACCGCGCGTGCACCAGCACGGCCGGAATCCAGCCATTCATGTACCGGTAGAGGCGTTTCGGACCCCACCGCCCGTCCGGCTTGATGTAGTCCTCTTCTGCGCGCTCAAACGGAGCGCGGCGTTTGCACTTCAACTGACCACCTTTCGCATAACGTAGGCACCGCTTCACCTTGCAAGTATGGACCTGTTCTGCGCGCGCCAGACGTAGCTCAAAGTCGGCTGTGGCCGCGGCATAGTCGGGGCTGTCGGGGTGGGGTGGGCGACTGTACGCGATGTCCTTCTCCTTCGGTATCGCCTTCACTGATTGCGGGGTTTCTAGGCCAGGTAGATACGCACGAATGTTGGCGCGGATGTAATCCAGGATGCGGCTGCGGAATTCTTCCGTCGCGAGCATCAGGTGCAAGTCTTCTGAGCGTGGAGTGTCCGCTAACCACAACAGCATGTGCAAGTGAAGCGAGCCGCGGCCCTGCGATTCAACGCTGCCGACGTATGCGGTAGCCTTGCCGAGTACGCCGACACCGCTCTTGACGGCGAAGGGTGTCACCCTGACTTGAAACAAGGTCTCCAGGATGGTGCCGATCATGAAGTGGAAGAAACGCGCGGCAGCGTAGGGGTCGTTGGCGATGCTCACCGCGCGTTCTGCGGCGGTTGGACCGACGGTCGCCACGAAGTTGTCAAGGTCGATGGCGCGTCCTGCGAAGAACTGCGCAACGGGATCATGAATGTCGCTAGGATTTATGGTTATCCACATGGACGGTGGGCCATGGACAAGACAGGTCGACCAAATCTGCCCGCGAACCTTGTAGCGGGCGGCGTCAGTGCCTTGCACGCGGCCAGCGGCGCCGTGGACAAGTCGCTTTAACAGCAGTACAGCGGGGTCCGTGATTGGTTCCTTGGCCGTCTCCTGGGCGGCAGCCCGCTTCAGGCTCTCAGTGGTTACGGTGGAGAGGAGAGCTATCTCCTGCTCAAACGTCTTGCGACGCATTTGGATTTTCGCGGAGCCGAGGGCCTCGCGGCGCTGCTGAATGCCGAAGACGACGAACGGGAATGTCTCGTGGGTCCGAAAGCGACGATCATGGTACTGGAGGGCCCATCGGACGTGTTCGCGGAAGTCCACCGACTCGGGCTGCGATCCTTCAAGACCGCCGCGGCCGTACGGAAACAAGCACGGGAAGGCACGCTCGAAGTAATTGGGTGAAGGTGGGGTTTCGTCCGCGGCAGCGGCGGCAGCATCGCTGGCCTGCTGCCGGCGCGGTCGTCCGAAGTCGCTGACGGGGTTCTGACCATGGCGTACAGAGTAGCCGCCTTCGCCGCTGCTCTGCCACAGATTGCTCAAACCCCACAACATCAGGTCATTGGCGGTCATTCGCGAGAGGTCGGTGTCGACGCTGCCGGAGATGAGGAGGGGGATGACGTCGGGGTCGTCTGGAAGACGGAATGTGAGTGAAGTTACATGGAGATGGGTCTGATGAGCTGATGTGCACCTTCGTTGGCGGCTGACTGGTCAGACGGCATGCTGGGCAGGTCCTCGGGGTTGGCAGGTGCTCCGGGAACGTCGTCGGCATCGTCGGGAACATAACCTGCGCCTTCTTGCAAAGTAACACCAGGGTCACTGCAGTGGCGGACGACACCCAGCAGCTCATCGGGTACGTCGTCATCGGGCAGTGCAGCGAGGCGTTCCTCGCTGATTGTGATGTGCTCATAGTGGCGGTGGTGCTGCTTGAGAAACCTCAGCGCGGCAAAGATCATGGTGCGACGGACGCGAAACGTAGTGCGCAGCCATTGCTTCGGAAGAGGTCCGACACCGACGAACGTGACGGATATGACCTTGGCCAGGACTTCGGGCAGCTGAGGCATCAAGCGACCTTCCACCATGCCGAGGACACCGGACGTGTCGAGCTCGTAAGTGCTGACGGTCCCCCGCATGCCACGCTGAAGAGTCTGCGCGGCAGGTCTGTAGCCAGGTGTCTTCGGGTACAGCTTGAATACGTATACGCGAGGGTAGAGTTGCGCGATGAGCATCTGCTCCGGGATGGTGAGTGCGGCGAGAATGTCAGGCATGCTGCCAATCCACAGATTATTCGCCAAGGATAGCCGAGGAGGCTTGGGGCCAGGTCGACGGAGCTCATCGCGGCATGTCTTGCACGTATGAAGCCAGACAACATCATTCTGAATGACGACGCCGGCTGGCTCAAGCAGGCACCCGGCGAACAGGTCGTGCTGAGGATGGGGGTCGGGCGGGATGAGGCGTGAACGGTGGGGAATGGCATCCAACCTGGTGAGCTCAACGTGATCCTCCACCACGCTGACTTCCCGGGCGCAAACAGCACACACGGCACTGCGCAACGCGTGGCCCGAAGTCGCACTATGGAACTGGCGAGAGCAATGAAGCCTCTCCGCCTCAGTGGGTAAGGCGAGGTACTTCGCGGAATCCCTGGGATGTGTCTGCTCAGTTTCCACGCGCCGGACAACGCGCCGGTCGTGCTGGACATCGACTCGCGGGCGCTTGCGTGTGCCGCCCTTCGCCTGCACGGCCTCAACCATGGCTTCCCGTAGAGCGTCATCACCATGGGTCAACATGTACTGCAAGGTTGCTTCTTTGGAACGCCTGGCTTCCCGAGGGAGAGACAAACGGCCCCGGGCAAGGTCACCTAACTCGACTCTGGTGAGTGCCGACAAGTCAGCCATACCTGGGACTGATGGGAGGGGCAGATAGGATGTCGTCGAAGGGCTGGGTGCTACCAAGGCTCGACAGACCATCCTGCCACCTTCTCGGATACTTCGGCCGTGATACTCTGCACCGATGGGGCGATGCCGCTCCAGTGCCCGGGCGTGTTGTGTCGGTTAGCCCGTCCCTGTCGAAGGCAGCGTGGAACAACGGCCGTTGACCAATGTGCGAGCGACACGATTTGCAACGCCGCAGCAGTTGCGAAGGCGTGTTGTTCTGGATGGCGAACAGGCCTCTCGCGCAATCTGTGGCACCTTATCCGACGTCGCACAGAGGGCCCCGAGCTGGGATGGAACGCGAGATGCGGCCACGGGATCCTGCCAGCTCACAGGTGCTGACGAAACGAGAGCGGATTCGAAGGTCCGCAAAGAAGATTCACCAAGCGGCGTCGCAAGAGTTGCGTGTTTGGGACAGATTGCGAGTCTCCTCCGCGCGGTGCACGGGTTTGCGGCCTTTGACTGGCTGCGCACGTAGCAACAAATGTGGAGCTGAAAGGGGAACGTTGAACCACGGATGGGGCGAGAGGACATGCGGTGCGTGAAGCTGGACTTTGCAAGAATATGTTCGATTTCTGACGAGCAAGGAGGCGGGTATATAAAGGACAGTACGACATTGCGGTAAACTCATTCCACTGAGATCGCTGTCGCCTTCGCCGCTGCTACCTGCGCCAACTCGTTAACTGCACCCGCCGCATTCCCAGCTCGACTTCGTCCTTCTCCATGTCCTCCAAAGCCACCATGCCTTTCACTCCGGCGAATAAGCGTCTCGACATCGTCAGCACCGATGAATCCCGTTCTCCCTCCCCTTTGTCTCCGACTCTGGCGTCCCCGAACAGCGACGACGACGTGTTCACAGCTGCTCTCAGCTCTGGTGCCGGAGGTGTAGCGACCGCGCTGTTCCGTCCCATCGAAGGTACTGCGACGGAACAACGTACCAGTACCGCGGTCACAGCGTTGCCCCCGGCTCCCTCTGGTGGGGGGGCCGCTGTGGCGACTGGCAACCGCGGCTCTGGTGTGCCCGTGATTCGCATCCCGGCAAGGGTCGCCGCGTTGACGAACCACACGCCGGCGAGCACTGGCACCACTTCGCCCGCGACGAGTCTCCCTCTCATCGACAACACCCCGCCGATCTCCCAGTCCGCTGCGGATGCTAGCGTTGCCGGAGGTGGAGGAGTAGTCGGTGAGGGTGTGTTAGTGGCGAGCGGCGCAGTGACGGCGGCGCTCACGATGGGTGCGGGGGATACAGTGCGTTCTGAAATACAGCTGTGAGTACGACCTGTGGCTGCAGGAGGACACCGTTGACTTACTATGGCCTTAGGAGAAACGACGAGAATGTCGCCGACGTTGTGCGCGTGCGTGGTCTGGAGGCTGGTTGCACGGACGCGGGGAACGCGATCGCAAAGTGAGCACCTACTCATGTGATCGTGTTGGGTACAGGGCTAACGGTTGAATCGCAGTGCCACGGCGGGAAGTTCCAACCTCGGAAACGCCACTGCGCTCATGCCATCGCAAATGGCGGCCGACGTCCGGGGGGGCAGGGCCGACTACCCTGCACCGACCGCCACCATCGTCGCACTGCATGACAGCACCGGAGCGACGGGGCATACTGTACCAACGCAGCCGGTTGGTGCCTCCACCTCGTCGGCCGTCGGCGTGCCGGCTTATACGACGACCGCGACCTCCCGTCTTGCTGAAAAGCTAAACTTCGACCGCATCGCCGCGATGGCGAGGGACTTTTACCTGGCCAACGGGGACGTCGTGCGGCGGTCTACGGACTGGTACCGGGAAGGACGTGCCAACAACCTTGTGCACCGCGCTGCCGCGCAGGCCGCTCGAGAGGCCCAGGCTGCGCATGCCGCTGACCCGGGTGTCATGCCTTCGCCTGAGGCGCCCCTGCGAGCCTCTCTGAGCACGATCGGCACGATCGCCACCGACCGCTTCTTCATGCGACCGGACGGCAACTACAGGGGGCCCAACCCGGCGTTGCCATTTCTGAGGCCGTTCTCTCAAACGACTCTGACATTTGCACTGGGCCCTCCGCCTGCGGAACATGGGCAACTGGTTGCCGACTTTGGCAACGGAATGGCGACGTTGCGGACGATTTTGCCGAGGGAGGCTAACGAGCGGTCGGGACATGTGTACCAGAACGTGTCTGGTCAACATCTGCGTCTGCGCCATGCGGTATTTGCAGTGAGTGTGCCTGGCCACCATATTGAAACCGAAACTGACTTGCGCCGTGCAGCCGAGACCCGAGGACGGTGAAGACGTAGTGGATGACGGTACGTGTGCACAGCACCAATGCGTGTGCATCGGCTGACATACTCTGGATGTAGCGGTTCTGCCGGCCGAGTTGACCATGGCGGGCTGGCCGACCTACTCACCGCAAGCCGCGGAGGCTCTGGCGCAACTGCAGAACAGCCACGTCGTTCGACCGCTGCCGGCGTACGACCTCCGCGGCAATTTGATCCCGCCGTCGCGCTACGTGCAAGAGTTGCGGGGAGCTACCGTGCTGGTCAGCTTCTCGGCGACGACTTACAACATTGGCGAGAAGACCCTCAACGGGCGGGAGGTTATGCGCACTAACATTTGCCTGGACGTCGACTACATGCGCGTCCTCATCGCCCCACCTCAGTTCTCCCCGAAGAAGCGCACCACTGTGTATCTCACCGACCCCACGTCCAACGCCGCCGGGAAGAAGCGTCGCATGTGCTGGTAAGTCGTGGCATCGATGAATTAAACGCCACATGCTGACAGGTGCCTTGCTCAGAACGCTTACCCGCGGAGTATTCCATACCAAACATTCTTAGCATGCTTGCGGTGTGATCGCCTGTCTGTCTGCCATTACGAGTGCCACAATGAAATCTTTCCTTCTATGTCTTGCCTCATTCCAGTGTGTTTACGCAGTGGGCTGGAACCGGGTGTGGGTGGTTTGGTACGCGAGCTGGCGGCCATGGGCATCCTGATATATGGCATTCGTGCGGCACCCGTGGACATCTGTGCTGATTCTTTGCGCAATGAGCGCGAACGTCCACAAGCGCGACCGGTCGGCGGGGAGTTCCGGCGACAGTCCCGCCATGAAGTTCGCACGGTGAGGTCACTGATCAAGCGCGCGGCTGACTGTACTGACATTGTCCTTGTTGTGGCGTGCAGAGTCAAGGAGGAGGTGGACGACGAACCCGAGACGACGCTGCGCTGGGGCGGAACGAGTTCAACTCAGCAAGACGACGAGGAAGTGTCAGAGGCCCTGACGCATGTTGTAACAGACGGCGTGAAGGCCACTGACAGCTGCTGCGAACGCGAGACGACGGAGACCGGGCAAGGCACTTCGAAGGGCATTGGCGGCGGTGTCTGGCTGGATGGATGGGTGGCACCTAGCACTGCAGCGTGAGTGCCTACGTTACGCTGTCGATGCGGGCATGGTTGACACGGCAGCTGGCAGCCTGCTACGCGTGCTGCTGGACTTCACTTCCCCGCACCCGCATCCATGGTACGCGATCGCCAAACTGCCTGTGCTAGGTTCAGCGTGGGACGTACGGTCGTCTACGCAAGCCATTCTGACGGTGAACAGGGTGCCAGTGCGACTTTTCACTGTGGGGCCAGTCGCGGGAATGTGCTTCTACACTGCGCTGGCAGACGATGCGGCGCGGTCGCGCATCACCATCAAGCTAATGAGACCTCAAGATCGGGCTGCACTCGCAGGAATGCACAACAGAGCTCGCTGGGGAGAACCGGAGGTACCGGCCGTGCCGGTGGAGCGGTTTACGGCTATCGCGGTACACGAGCATGACCAGGTATGTGCAACTGCTCGCGAGCTGCACGCGCTTTGAGCTGACAGTCAGACAGGTGTTCACCAAGATCTACGATGCAACGTCCTCCTTCCGGGCGAGGGAGGACATGACTACGATCTTTCCCTGCAACCTGCGCGTGGGCGACTTGGTGGTGGTGGAATCCATCGTAGTACGCACGCAGAGCGGCAACAGTTGGCGAGTGTCGTACTACACAGACGGGATCTTCTGCCTGGCGCGCCGTCCACCGCTGGAGAGTAAGGATAGTGTGATAGCGAACCCTTTGCACGTGCCCACTGTACGCTTCCCGTGGTGGTTATAAACAACGCTGGAGTGCACTGTTGCGTTACTCGTGTGAGCCCGTCATTGTGCCACCGCCGACGTGCCACCGCCGACGAGACATAGCCGCACATCACCCGCACACAAGGTTTTTGCCGCCCGGCGGCGCTTCACTAGTACGAACTCCGCCGATAACCGACTGTGTGTACACAGTTCGCGAGGGGCCTATCGTTATGCAAACGGCTGTAATTGATTACTTACTACAGCATGGAGAATACCGCTGGCTGCGAACATAGTGCTTTACTCACCTGGACGTCGAAGTCCTTCTCACGGCGTGATGAAGCCCGCGACCCGGCATTATGAACGCACTCTGGGAGACTTCGGGCATGCCAAACCGAAGTTCTAAACAAGACCGGTGCAAGAGCCGCGGGGAGGATGATGGCTGATGATTCAGTACATAGCAGTCGAATAACTCATCCTGCTAAGCATTCAGCGCCCTGACCGAGCGCTTAACGGCCGGTCCGATAGTCCGTCGATAAGATAGACGCTGTGAACTTGGCCGCGAAACTTGTCCTTCCTCCTCCTCCTCCTCCTTTCCTCTACCCGTCCTACCAGCTCGTGTTTCACTGGAATATTCACTGGGATATAGTCGCACATGGAACGAATAGATCGGCTTGTCAGGACATGGATTGCGTCGGAGCAGGAGCAGGAGATCGAGGACACGGTCAAAGGTGTGTCCGGAGCCTCTCGTCCAGCAAACAATTTCGTAATAGTTCCTAGAGATTGAGCAGGGGAATGCGAACTTGCTACATGTTGTGAAGTCTCTCGGCGAGTACCTCACCTCGGAGGAAGACGATCTACGCACCAAGGGTAGCTACCTCGACAACTCCTTGTCTTGACCCTGTTCACATATCACGAACTCAGGCGTCGAGTTCCTCTCCCTCGTCATTGCGCGGTGTCCCCCTGAGAAGCTCAACCGTCAATCCGGTGCGCACGTCTTGCGCTGCTCAAGCTTCTCATCATTCTGACGGCCTCCGTCGCTCAAGT
>WJSG01026665.1:0-23849 GCA_016618145.1 Sanghuangporus lonicericola | reverse complement strand
GAGAAGATGTCGTCTTCCGGATCGGGATCAGCGATAGTCAGTGACCGTAATTCGGCCAAAGCGGCGTGAGGGGAAAGGACACTGTTAGAGGCAGCTGATGTTGCTCCCGACTCGCCACATCCCAACGTTGGTGCACGGGGTACATCCGACGGTCGGGATGCCAGGATGCTGAGCTTCCGAAGATTTGGGACCCGCCTAAGAAATACCGGCACCAGAAGGGTGTGGGCAGTGTCGACGTAGTTCCCCTGGAGCGTGACCTCTCGCAGTTGAGGCCAGGAGACTTCAGCCATAGCTTGCAAAGGCGCCGTCTCCACCGGCAATGAGAGGCGCTCCACAGTTTCGTTCATTCTCAGGAGGATAGCAGACAGGCTCCTGCTTTCGTTAGGAAGAGCATCCTCCAAGTCAAAGTCTCGGCGTAGTTCCCCGTGACGGTACTCTCGAAACGGAGGCGTGACATACTGGAATTCTGCAATGCGGATAGAAGTCGTCGCAAGCTGATCTTCTGGGAACGGGGAGACCTCCAGGAAGTCTGCGTCCTCACCGATCGTAATCGAAGCGATGTGAGGGCGTGCAAAGCAAGCCNGATCGTAATCGAAGCGATGTGAGGGCGTGCAAAGCAAGCCTTCAAAAAAGGCCACGGAACGCCACACTCGCTACTGTCGATCTTGACGGACTTCAAGGCGGGGAAGCGGTCGAGGAGCCTCGGAAAATGGTCGATATAGTCAGGCTCGTCAAACGAACCATAATGAACTAGATGTCTGCATTACACCTTCAGCGAAGTAATTGGTAGAGAACCGAGTAACTTACCGCACGAAAGGTTCAATGGTACAGGGAGGGAAGGTGCACCCGTACATGCTGTTTACCCTGCAGTAGTAAAACAAAATGGGGGCGGATAGTTTACGGAGCCTATGTGAGCATGATGCAAGATTCTCGAGAGTACTGATGTTGAGTTGCAGTGCGATGAGGCGGAAGACATCGACATTTAGGTCCTCCAGCCTGAAGATAATGCAGGTCAATGAGCTGTTTGGGTAACTTCACAGCGACTTACGTATACGAAGGGGAAGTGAGTCGTTCAGTGTTCGGTGGGGCTGCTTGCCGTGAACCTGGACGTGGGAGGAGCAGAGATAACAAGGTTGCGAGGGACTTCGGTAGCATATCGTCGGCCACGGTCGTGTACGTCCTTCTCAAAAGGGCCTTGCCCAAATCATCGGCTTCACGCTGATAGACCGTCGTGGTGTGGCGTTGTTGAAGTCGAACAACTTGTTGTCAAACAAGGCTAGTGCGCGAAGCTTAGTCAGCGCCTTTGGGTACGCGTCCCGCTACTTGGGTACTTGACTTACATACATACCGCTGTTACTCCTGTGGCGGTCTCATGTGTTCCACCCAAGTTCCACCAGGGCGGGACTGATCGCACTGCAGCCACTGCCAGCCACCGGTCGCACCTAGGTAATAGGTACAAGTGACAGGCATTATATCAACGTTGCCATCGGGTAGTAGTGTCCCAGCTTTTTTGTTGGAGACATAGGGAGCCCTTGAGGCCTTGAGAGCTTGAGGAGGACCCGGGAGGGTTAAAAATGATAGACAGGATTTATGCGTACATACTTGGTAGTGAGCTTACTTTAGGTCGGTGCCGGCATCCGGCTACCCCTTGACCGTACTTTGCAGAAGGTATATCCGGCTTCTAACAGTCAGGAAGTGATGTGAGAGGCGCATCCTGGCACTGTGGCAGATCCCCTGGCGGAATTCCCGTGACCACCGGCAGGAAGTTGGGTGCGGACATGGGGTCCAAATGCGAACTCGCCGCACTTCGTTAAAGTCCGCGACAGCGCGACGCGACGACACTCCGAACTTTCACATCCTGTTCCTCACGACCGGCGCGGCCTCTCTCGTGTAGCACGAACGGAAGGACGGAGCACTCACAGCGACAACCCACAACATCGGTGCTTTCCCCGATAGGCCCTATCAGCTGTTTGGTGTTTAGGCGGCGCAGAACTTGACCTTGTTGATATCTCGAGTATGGCAGCGAGCAACATACCGACCATCTACGGTGACGGCGGCCCTCTCGCGCACATCCCGGACGACGTGACCATCCCCCAGTTCTTCTTCGACCAGCACCACCCCCTCGGCGGCGAAGCCCTCCACCATAGGAACCCGGCCTACTTCATTGAGGACGCGACAGGAAGACAGGTCACAGCCGACGAGGTGAGTTTTCGGTCTGGGAACTAAGGCCGCTATCCTGGAAGGAGAACATGGTGGGCGGAGGAGAGCTCGGGCGGGCGCTGACGTGGTGTGTGCGTTCGTAGGTGCGCGCCCGCGTGTGGGGTCTGGCCAACGCGCTGCACATCCGCTGGAACTTCGGTGAGTTTTGTCGTGGACGTGCGGTTCGAGGAGACTGACAGGGCTGCGCAGGAAACAACGACGTTGGTGCGTGCTCGACCCTGAGCCTTCCCTCACATTCAGATTAACCTCCCGCGAAGCTTGTGTCTTTGGTCCCAACCACGTCGGTGAGTACTCTTCCTCTTGACCCCGTCGACGCGCAGCTCATCGCCTCCGCAGACTACCCCATCGTCATCTGGTACAGTGCAGCCCCCTCTGAGCACACGTCTAGTATCTGACACTGTCTGCAACACCAGGGGTACACACCGTGTCGGAGGCATTGTCACGTACGTCTCCTTATCCTTACCTAGTCGCCTCATCCCTAAGCGTTCGGAAATAGCGGCGCGAACCCCTCGTACACTGCCGATGAGCTCGTCTACCAGATCCAGACCGCCAAGGCCACCCTCCTCTTCTTGCACCCCGACTCCCTGCAGGTCGGCCTCGAGGCCGCGCGCAAGGCAGGCATCCGCGACGACCGCGTCGTCCTCTTCGACCGTGTCCCCGGCGACGACCACATCACCGTCAGCGATCTCGTCAAGGAGGGCCTCTTGCAACCGAAGCGATATGTAGAGCCGCGGCTGAAGCCGGGCGAGGGCAAGACGAAGCTCGCGCTCCTGTTCTTCTCCAGCGGAACGACCGGCAGGCCGAAGGCGGTCATGATCCCTCACTATGCGGTCATTGCCAACTGCATCCAGATGAAACAGTATGCCGACACGCGGGATGGGGGCAAGCCGAACGACCAGAAGCTTTATCGGTCCGGAGACGTTGCTCTTGGAGGTACGCCCATGAACTGCTCTGCTTGTGCGCGTGCTCATCTTGAACGCCAGTGCTGCCATTCTATCGTATGTATACCACACGCCTTAGCCCGAATCGTGCTGACCACGGGTGAGCGCAGACATCTATGGTATCGTCGTCAGCTTGCACTTCTACATGTTCTGCGGCGTACGTGATACCTCGCCGCTCACATGTGCTGGTGCTCACGAGCAATGCAGATATCGCTTGTCATCGTATCTCGCTTCAACTTCGAGAACATGCTCAAGAGCATCAAGCGCTATAATGCGACACATCTTTCGTATGTCTCCGTGTGCTCTCATAGGCGGAGTCTGCCTGACTGAAGATCGCTCGCAGCCTCGTTCCCCCCATGATCGTCCTTCTCTGCAAAGTACGTTTCCTTATGCACACAGCCTCGAGGTTTCTGACCACGTCCCGTAGCACCCCGCAGTGAAGAACTACGACCTGAGCAACGTCAAGATGCTCACGAGCGGCGCCGCCCCGCTCAGCGCCGAGCTCACGAACCAGGTCGCGCGCATCCTCAAGAACAGTGGGATCGGCCAGGGCTACGGCATGACCGAGACGTGCACCACCTTCTCCTTCCCGCAGCTCGACACGCGCGTCGGAACGCCTGGCTCTGCCGGGCGGCTGATCCCCGGTACTGCGTGCCGCATCCTGAAGCCCGACGGGACGTGGGGTGGGATCGGGGACCAGGGCCAGCTCGTTGTGAGCGGCCCGAGCATGGCGCTCGGGTACCTGGACAACCCGGAGGCGACCGCGGAGACGTTCAAGGACGGTTGGGTGTACACGGGCGACGAGGGGTACGTGACTGAGAAGAAGGATTTGTTCATCGTCGACCGTATCAAGGTTCGTTCGACTCTTCTCGAATGTTGCCCGCGACATCTGCTGAGCGGCACCGATCTGTAGGAGCTCATCAAGGTGCGCGGGTTCCAAGTCGCCCCCGCGGAGCTGGAGGGACACCTTCTTGACCACCCGGATATCGCGGACGTCTGCGTCGTCGCCGCCCCGGACGAGTACAGCGGCGAGCTGCCGTTCGCGTTCGTCTCGCTGCACGAGGAGGTGCGGAAGCGCGTCGCGCAGGACCCGAAGGAGGAGGTGCGGGTGAAGCAGAGCATCTTCAAGGTCCGTCTTCGTCCTCCCCTCCCCTCTTCTATCTACCTGAGAGGCTAACCTGGCACTGCGATGTGTGTAGCACGTGTCGGACCACAAGACGCAGTACAAGTGGCTCGCGGGCATCGAGTTCATCGACATCGTGCCGAAGAACCCGAGCGGGAAGCTACTCCGGAGGCTCTTGAGGGATAGACTGAGGGAGGGGTTGGCGGCGGGCAGGATCAAGCTGGTGCAGCCGGACGCGAAGAAGGGCCGGGCGAAGCTGTGAGCGGATCACGACACACATGCGGAATCGGATACGGGTTACATGCTTTAAGTTGTGAGTCATGCTGCTGCGAGTGGTTGCGCTGGATGTTGGCTGACGTCTTGCGACCGCAAGGACCTGGCGGTAGATGGTTTGGATTGCTGTACTGCCTGGATGGAGGGATGCTTGATTACATCGTCTCTATCCTCGCGCAAGTGGCGCCCTGGCTCTGCAGCCCGATGGTCAATTCAACAAAGTATACATGTGTGGATCAACTCGGTAATCCACTAATCCTGTTCATCTCAAAACCAAATGACGTTCGGAGAACCGAGGAGTTCGGTAGTCGAGTTTCGGCAGAATCGTCGGTCTCAAGAAGCAGTCCCCGGTCCCCGCTACGCCGCACATCCACGGTCAGGCGGGTCGACCTCTTGTAGTTCCCGCAACAATATGCGGCTGCGTCAATCTCTCGGAGTGTCGTAATTGCTCTCACGAGCCTCGACGGCATACGACGCCTGACAGATTTCGTCACATTGACCTCAGAGTTCACATAGTCCTGTCGGGGTATTTCTGCGCGGCCGGCGTGTCGCCCGGTCCGCGTCTTGTAGGGCGTGACCCGCCCGAGTGGGCGCAGTTAAGAAGGGATCTTCTCTCGCTTGCCGCCACACATAAGTACGACTCTGTCTTCCCGCGCTCACCCGACGGCTCTCAAGTCGTAAGCGTCGCGCCCGCTATTCTTGTTATCATGACTGTCGGTGAGATTCACGGCGCCGGAGGCCCCATGCCTCCGGTACAGGACGACTTGACGATCGAGCAGTTCATCCTGGATGGACAGCATCCAACGCGTCCGCAGTGGTACGGGCAGCGTCCTGTGCTTATTGAGGAGGTGACCGGGAGGGAAATCGGGTCAGACGAGGTCAGTTCCTGAGGAGTGGTTTGAGTGAAGTAATGTGGATGCTGACGTCGATTGGCTTGTTGCTAGTTACGCGCTCGCATACACGGTTTGGCCAACGCGCTCAAGATTAACTGGAACATAGGATAGTGGCTAGTCACATCTTGAGGCGTTTGCTGAGGATGTGCTGTACTTGTCAAGGATACGACGATGTCGGTGAGTGTTGGGGCGCGACGTCGTTAGTGTTAGGCTTGCCACTTGGCTCACTAGTCTTGCACCAGTGTGCATCTTCAGTCCGAACCACGTCGGTAAGCGGTGGAGCATACACATTCCTAAGTATGTAGTTGCTGAAACAAACTACTTGGAGATTACGTTGTCGCTTTATGGTAGGTCGTCGTGGACCCAACCAGCCTAGCAAATTGCTTGCATAGCTGAGGATCATCTCTTAGGGCCGTGCAAAAGCTCGGCGGGGTTGTCTCGTAAGCTTCCAATCAACGATGAATGTTCATCTGCGTCTGACACTATCCTTTTCCACAGCACCTCTAACCCCATGTATACCGCAGAGGAGTTGACGTACCAGCTGCGTCTGGTCAAGGCTCGCATACTCATCGCGCACCCCTCGATGCTGCCCGTCGCTCTCGAGGGAGCGCAGGCCATCGGAATCCCTTCTGACCATATCGTGCTGTTCGAGCCCGTGGCAGGCTCGCCATACAGCAACATTCAGGACCTCGTCAAATTCGGGCTGGGGCAGGTGCAGCAATTCAAGCCGCTGCACCTGGGACCGGGCGAGGCGAGGACGAAGCTCGCGTTGCTCCTCTTGTCGAGCGGTACTACTGGGAAACCTAAGGTCAGTACTTCAGCCACCCGCAATGTCGCTCTGCCAGAACGTATCGATCTGAAAACGTTCATCGACTGCAGGCCGTCATGATCCCGCACTACAGCATCAACGTCAACGTCGTGCAGATCGCGCAGTACCTGCGACTAGATGACGAGACTGTACCGATGGAACGCAAGCTCTATAGACCGGGAAGTGTCTCCTTGGCCAGTACGTCACCTTGCGCCCTGCCTCGTCGGAAGTTGATGTTGACACAAGGATTCAGTTCTCCCATTCCACCGTAAGCTAGCGTCTCTGAATGGGCATCGTGTCTTGACGATACTTGCACAGATGCATATGGGATGCATAAAATACTCTTTGGGAGCATATTCTTTGGCGTAACTCGTCGTCACTCGTTAGGATGATTGCCCGCGCTGATTACATTTGGTGCATGTCAGAGCACTGTTGTCGTATCTCCAAAATTCACGCTCGAGCGGACACTGCAAAGCATTCGGCGGTATAGAGTCACCCATCTTTGGTGCGTTTCCCTGCCATGGACACGACGTCCGCTGAACTCACTCAGGTTTTAGTGTTGTACCTCCTCAGGTTCTTCTGCTGTGCAAGGTATGCGTCCCTGTCTTCCACCACGATCAGCTAAAGCTCGGCCTTACCCTCACCTAGAGTCCTATTGTGAAGGACTACGACCTGAGCTCGGTCTACTTCCTCCAATGTGGCGGCGCCCCGCTCACTGCCGAGCTTCAGGAGAACCTTGTGCGCATCCTGCCTGATTGCACTATTGGCCAAGGATACGGTTCGTCGCCTCCGAGTCGTCTTCATTCAAGCGACGGCTACCACCTATGACCATCTTGCAGGCATGACCGAAACCGCTACAGGGATCACATTCTGTCAACGCGACCGAAGAGTAGGCACGCCGGGGAGTGTGGGGGTATTCCTTCCCGGTATTGTCGCGCGGCTCGTGAAGGCGGACGGATCGCTTGCTGGATACAACGAGCCCGGAGAGCTACACCTGCGCACTCCGTCCGCGTCCCTTGGGTACCTGAATAATCCGACTGCGTGAGTCTCCCGTTCCGTCGCCTGCACCGGCAACCGGGAATTCTAATCAAGTGTTGAACGATAGCACCGCAGAGACCTTCGTCGATGGGTACGTCCCTCGTGCTCACATAGCCTGTACCGAAAGTCATGATTATCAACTCACAGGTGGATTCGGACGGGAGACGAAGTGATGATGAACGAGCAGAAGGAAGTCTTCGTCGTTGACCGCATCAAGGAGCTCATCAAGGTGCGCGGCTTCCAAGTCGCCCCGTCCGAGCTCGAAGGCCACCTGCTCGACCATCCGGACGTTGCCGACGTCTGCGTCGTCGGGATCCCGGACGAATACAGCGGGGAGCTCCCGTTTGCCTTCGTGGTCCTCTCGCCCAGCGCACAGGAGCGTGCACATGGCAATCCGGAGGAGATGTCGAGGACGAGACAGGCGATCATGAAGGTGAGCTGTCACTCAACTGCTTCCATCTTTCGAGACCAAGAGATCCATGCTGACTGTGAACCAGCACGTCTCGGACCACAAAACTGCCTATAAGCGGCTGGCGGGCGTACAATTTGTCGACGCAGTGCCCAAGAACGCGAGCGGAAAGCTCCTGCGACGCGTGCTGCGCGAGCAGGCGAAGGAGATGCTCAGGCTTGGTCAGCTGCAACTCGCTGTCAAGTCTAAGCTCTAGTGCTACTACAGTCGCTGAGGTTGGGAAGGGCGGACTCGGAGTGCAGTCGATGGCTACGTTCCTTCTTCTCATCGGTGGCCAAGTCATACCTTGACCCAGGCACGTCATGGTCAAACAGGCAACTCTTTTACACATACTACACTCGAGTCGCATGCATATGGTGCGCATTACTTGCGGCCTGTCTCGATCTGTGCAAGCTCGGCTCAAAGGATCAGGGAGCTTTTCGTGATGATTCATGTGTCGGGTGACCGAAGTGAGCTCGTCAACATCATTTTGTTATCGCCGGACGCTCCCTTCCACCCATAAGCTGTGATCTCACGCCTCGTTCCACCTTCACGGGCCAGTCCTCGCAGTGGCTCTCATCATCAAACTCGAAGCGTTACACGTGCAGTACCGCCGCGTTCAACCGAGGGAACCTTGTGTAACACGCCGTGTACGAAGCGAGCACCCTCCTCCGAGTCTGTAGCGTCGATCCAGCATATATGGGCGATGAACGTCTCAAACGAGAGAGGTCGCATGGCTGCAAGACCGTTTTATTGTGCAATTTCAGCGTGAGTCGAACACAAATAGACGGAGCGCAAATTGCATTCACAATCAAGATTCAATGCTAACAGACGAATCGTACAGGATGACACTGCATCAGTAAGTTTCGTCGAGCCCCGTGCTCCGGTGGTGGCTCGAGCGAGCTGATCAACATATCGGTGCTGCCGGATTCAGGCTGAGGATCCATGGCTACTAAGAGCTTACCAAGTAGCGAGCGGCGCTACGATCTCGCGGCTCGAGCCACCTCCACAGGCTCATCCCAGTTGATATAATCGTCCATCATCCTGACGTGCCAGTGCAATTCCGCGGTCTTCAACGAGGGAACCCGCTCCACAAGGCCCTGTACGAAGCGAGTCCTTTCCTCGACATGGTACGACGGCACTCTCTCGCCATCAGTGTAGAGCTCTAATGTCCGGTGGATGACCAATGTGTCCAGCGGCAGCCATCGCAGGGACACAAGGACGCTTTCCTGCGTGAGTTTCGCATCAGTCCGGACGACAACCTTGCAACAAGGTGTACTCACAAGCAACCCCGACAGCGGAGCAGCTCGGTGTTGCATGCTCCATATAGTCCTTGAAGACGTCGTGTGGAGTTCGAGACATCGAATGCTTGTGGCGGCAGACTGTGTGCTCAGCATCGAGGCAAGCGCACGTGCATCCTCCTCTCCTCCTGATAGAACCTCGGCCTTCTTTGGATCCGGCACAGTGAGCGAGAGATGAAGCGGACACATGTCTCTTAACAACGTCGATAGCAAGAACTCTGCTTGATGAGCCCAGCGAGCCTTCAGGCGTAGACATGGCACGGGGTGGCGAAGTCCCAAATTGTAGACATCGCCAGCATCCCCCAGGATCTCTTGAAGAAGCGGCCAAGTATCGCTGGGGCCCATATTATTGCAGCGAAGGTACAGGTCGGCCGGAAACCGGGCTTCCCGCCATACTGATTCGAGGACTTGCCTCGACACTATTGAGAGGTGCGTCAAAGCGGGAAATGCGGCGGCGTATCGAGGAGTGGATGGCGACAGGATGCCTTCGATGCTGAACTTCCGTAACTTGGGAAAGACCGGGTACGGAGTGTTGGAATGTGTATGGCTCCAGTTCACAGCGCAATCGAGTTCTTCCAGGGAGGACGTCATCCCCGACAGCGCTTCGACGGGGTCCGGCTTCGGATCTCGAGGGTATAGAATGCCAGTTAGCCGGACACTCCGGAGACGCGAACGCATCATGATGTTGCGGAGCATTGCGCAAGTTAGCTGTCCGGCGTTGAGTGCAACGAGCTGCTCGATTCCCTCAAGTGCGGCGAAGGCATCGGCCAGCTTTGGATGGTTTTCGACGAGATTCTCTGCGTCATTAAGATTAAGTCGCTGGAGGTTGATCATACCTCTAATACACAAGTGGAGATCCTCGGATTGCCAAAGCAACTGAATGTCAAGGTCACGGACGTAGGGCAAACGGCGACCATTGTCGACGGAGATGAACCGGATGACGGACTCCAGATCGGTGCACTCTCCAAACACCACGGAGTCGCTGAGAAACGATCTTGCAGCCTCGTCGTGAAGACTGCGGCTGACACTCATCAGGGCACACAGGGTCCTGCTGTCGCAGTGTCGTAGCACTTCAAGCAGAATATCGTAGTGCAGGAGAGGAGCCATGCCATGCGGTTTGCTGAGCTACTGACTGAGTTCCCAGTTTCATTTCACAAGAAGTACAAGTACTCACAGTTTGGTGGCGTTCGTAACAAGATCAGAACGCCCCCTGATGGTCAGCTTTGAAGTGAGGGTCTACGAGGCGCTAGCCGGACTTTGCCGACGGACTGTAGAACCCTCAGCGCTCCTCAACCTCTCAGACTCCCAAACAACTCCGACTATGAGGCGGTATACTCTGGCTTGTCACTGCTTAGTTACTGCTGAAAAGCTCATGTGCAATCTGTCGGAGGGCGGTATAACTTGAAGTTAAGTAAGTATCCCTGTGAGGAACGGCGAGTCGTGCCGGTGCTACTCACTCATAAGTGCGGTACATATTTCCCTTCGCGATGTCGTCTCCATGCGGCTGAATTCCTAAAGTATGTTCCAGAACACCCATGTACTCGTACATGTATTCTTCGACCTCTCTGTCGTAGCCCGGTACCCAGTGTGCAGCATATCACCCGGGCCGTGCTCCCGCCCGCTCGCGACCCTCCGGACGAGCGATCAATCGCAGTGCCTCCAGCAGAAGTGCGCTCATTACTGTTCGTTCGTCGGATTCAACACGGGCTGGAGGTAGGATGACAATCAAGTCTTTTCGTCCGCCATGTCGGCGTCCAATCCGGCTCGTATGGGGGCGGGGAGTCTCTGGGAACGAGGCCGACGCATCACAGTCAGCAAGCGTTCACACGCGCAACGTAACAGGCTGAGACAACGACGAAGGAGTTCGGACGACGTACAGACGCTGATAGTCGTCGTCCCAATCGACGCGCTCCGCCTCTGTCCCCGGGTAGCGTGACGAGAGGAACCGCACCCAGCGATGTTGTCCTTCGTGGTGGCATGCATCGAAGTAGAGCAGGTACAGTGCGTCGAGTACCGGACACCTCCCAAGTCGCTCCATGCTCTCAAGGAGCGCGCTGCCGTACTGCACCAGCGCCGTGGGAGAAGGCCACCGGAAGTATTCCTGGTCGTCGTCATCGTACTGGGTCCCAGGCCAGTCCGGGTCGAGAGCTGTGGTGTCCTCGCGGGTGTAGTCCAGGTTGAGATGGACGGTGCGCAGTGTCTTCACTGATGCCAGTAATTCCGAGACGCGGTCCTAAGTATATGGGCCACTCGTCAGCACAGTCGTCGCGAACCTTACACTATACTCACGAATCGGAGTGCGACAGAGCCGCAAGACGCGCGGTACTGGTGCAACTCGAGTGTCTGCAGGTGAGGGTACGCAGAGATGACATGGACGAGCACCTCTTCCTCGAAGTCGTCTGCTTCGTAAACTAGCTCGAGATGCTCTAGACGTGGCGTCGACATACGGGAAAGAATCCGCAAGCACTCGCACGACGACAGGATTGGCATCGCCATCCCGTCAAATTCGTACATGTGCGTGGTCAACGCTCCGGTATAGTGACGGGGGTAGTCGCGAAGAGAGAGACGTCTTAATGATGGTCCTGCGGCCGAGAAGATGGCGTCGTCCGGGTTTGGATAGGCGATGGTGAGACGCTCCAGATCGTGCATGTCGGTCAGTTGCAGCCTATGTTTCTCGAGAACCATCGGCCGAGGGCAATCCGCGAGCTGAGTCACTTGTATGGATATGGATCGCGGACAACTCATAGAACCAACAAGCGATGCAGTGGAGGAAGCTTGTGAAGCATGTGAGTAACGGCCAGTAAGCGTCAGGTCTCTGAGGCGTGGCCAGGACAGCTCCACCAAACGGGGGAGAGGAGCGACGTCGATGGGAAACGACAGCGACTCCGCCGACATATGCATCCCAAGGATGAGGGGACCCAAATGACTGGCCTCGACGGCGTCCTCCTTGCAGAGGTCGTACCGCTCGAAGCCAGCGCGTGTTGTTTTCCAAGGATAGGAGATGTACGAGAGTCGCTCGAGTGCATTCAAATATGGCATATCGGATGGCCACGGCGGGGCACGATATGCCAATGAGTTACATTCCGAGTTCCAGTCCGAATCCTCTAGCAGGAACGACAGCGAGACGATGCGAGGGTGTCGTAGGCACTGTTCGATGGCGGAGAACGGGACGCCTGCCTTCGCACGCTGGAAGGTGATTGCGCGCAGCCTTGGAAGGTGCTCTATCTCTTCCGCAAGACACAAGGGGTCGGGCACCCCGATGTACACGAGATGTCTACTCAAGAGTGTCAGATTTTCTTGGCTGTGGACTGACACGCATGGTTACCGGATGTAATGCCAAAGCCCTGGTGGTGGTATGCGAGCCTCACTAGAAAATGAAACGACGGAGCAGGTGGAGAAGGCGAGTGGCATGCAAATGAGCCGGAGTCGTCGAGAACAGGAGGCAAGATTAATCAGGGATCCTCGGTGCAAGAGGCATTGGGAGGCGATGGAAAACACCACATCCTCGACGAGCGTGTCGATGCTAGAGAAACAATTACGATCGAAGTTGTATGATTCGAGCAATTGCATTGAAACTGATACTGACCTAAGCCGCGACGTTGACTGCTGCATGGGGAAGGCGAAGAAATGGCCGTAAGTAATAGGTCCGAGTCTCCTGTCTACCAACCTGTTCATGATGATCGGAGCCTCGGGTAAGACCGATAAGCATTCGCTACTTACCTGGCCTTTCGGATGTTGAATAATTATGGCACCCAACTGCGACGTTCCAACGATGCATTTGAACTGGCATTCACAGCGTTAATCTCATCAATCAACCATACGCAGACCGCGCAGAGTCCCAATCTCACTGCTAAAAGACCATCGCGACCCCACATATAATACCCAACCCGACGAACAACGCCGCCTCCGCCCCCGCGCGCGCGCCGATCGCCGCATTCTTGCCGCCGCCGCCGCCGCTGCCGCCCGGGGCCGTCGACGACGCGGTCGGGGACTCGATGACCTTCGTGCCGTTCGCGTAGTTGATGCCCGGGTCCACGCCCCACGGGTTCGTCTGCCCATGCGCGGTGAGGTTGGCGGGCGCCGGGAGCGCCGCGGCGGTCAGCGACGTGTTGAGGCCCTGTGCGGCGAAGACGCCCTGGCCGCCCGCGCCGACCGCGGAGGTGTTGGGCGCGGTGAAGGGCGTGTAGAACTGCACGTTTAGGGGCCCGGGGATCGTGCCAGTGATGTTCAACAGTGCTATGGGGGGCGTGGCGGGTGAGACGGACGTAAGTGGGGGTGTTCAGAGGAAGACGGGGAAGACATACGGATGCTCGACGAGTTGCCCGAGATGCCGTTGTTCTTCCATCCGGTGGCATTGGCGACGAACTCGAAGACGTTGTTCAGCGTCGCGTTCGTGTCCCCGCGGCCGAGCGACTGGAGGCCCCAGTTCGCCTCCACGCTGGAGAGCGCCGAGTAGTGGGTGTAGAACGTCGAGTCGGTGGTGCCGCGCAGCTTCTCGGGGACACCGCCCCCAAGCACAAGGGTGTAGATTCGGTTGTTGATCGTGTAGGCTGGGTATGAGTATTAGCACACTGGTGGCGGAACGGCGATGTGGAAGTGTGCTCACTTTCGTTTTCGTCGAAGGTCAGCAGGATGATGGTCCGGTTGTTATTGAACTTCGTCTCGTTGAGGAGCGGGATCAGCCAGAAGTTGAGCCAGTCGCCAACGAAGTCAATGGTGGTGTCGTGGCCCTGACCGTGGCATCAGCTCTAGTTGGGATCAAGGAAGACGGGATTCGTCAGGGACGCACATCATTGACAAGGTTTGGAGTGATGAAGTTCCATTGGGGAATGACATCAGCCTTCACATCGTTGGCGAAGTCGTTGACTGGCGAACGAACATGAGCGCCGCGGTCTCCGGCTCGAGAGGTACAGGCACAGGAAGAGGCTTGGGATCACTCACAGTTGCGCACGCGGAGAGCACGGTCAGTGACGTTCGTGACTGAGTCGAAGATGATGAGGCCGTTGTGCTTGCGCACGTAGTAGGTATACGTCCCATTTCCGGCTATCACGCCATGTTAGCACGTTCGGGAAACCGCTAGAGACATGACACGCACTCAAGTAGTCCTTTTCCGTGAAGTTGAAGCCCTAAAAACCGAAGTCAGTACATCGCAGCCGCAGTGAGCAGCAATTGACCCACAGTGAACCCATCATAAGGCATGTTCTCCTGGTCTGCGCTCACAAGGGTTGAGCATGTTGTCCACAGTAGGCCGAATATAATACTTACAACTAGCCCATGATATGTTCTTCGCCTCGAGCAGGTCAACAACACTCGAGATGTTTTGAGGGATGTGGTCTGGAGTGGACTCGTGAATGCACCAACCACGCAGAATGGACACGACTCACAGAAGTCGTCATCGGCAGAGCCGAAGAAGTCACCGCCGACAGCAGCGATGTAGTTGGGTTCCGACGGGTGCGTCAGAGCATAGAACGAGTCCAAGAGGATGCCCTGCTTGCTGAGGCTTTGGAATACCGGGGACGACGCGGCGGTCGCGACTGCACCGATCGAGCGTGAGACTTCGCTGCCGGGGGTCGCTCGCAGGCAATACGATCGGGATCGCACTCACAGTCGGTGTTCTCGATCCAGATCTGGATGAAGCGGTCGAAGGACTTCCCCTGCACGACCGGACCATTCGAAATCGTCCCGTTCGTCTGGCCCGTGTAGTTCGCGGACGAGGACTCGGGCGACGCCGCTGGAGGCACGAAGCTCTGGGCGATGGCGGCGTAGGCCGTGCTCGCGAACGCGACGACGGTCCCAACGAGGAGCAACGAGCGCATCGTCGTGTGGCGGACGTGAGAGTGGGGGTCCCGGAGAGACTCACGGTTCCTCGCATGCGGAAACGGTCCGCGTTATAAGCTGGGCGGCACTCGCGCCCGTTCGTCCTGCACGATCTTTGTGCACACCTTCCCTTCGATGTGCCGAGACGTATTCGACTGATGGTGCCCTGGCTGGGGGCAGTTCATTGGATCTAGAGTGCATCGCTGAGCATGGGAAACGACTAGAGCAGACGCGTTCGGGCGGACGTCCAGGGGTGCAGTCGGGTGGCTGATGGTGGACGTCCAACGTACGCTCTTCATAGGTGGAAGAACCTCGCACGTCCGAACCTTAGCATGAGGATTCCTCTTCTTGTGGTGGTAGGGACGAACGTGCGTCGTAGTGATGCGGCGAGTTCGGGCCTGTGGTCACCAGCGTGGGTGCCTGTTCCAACTTTAGCTGCTCACGCGCCTGCTGCAATGTGCTTGCGCGACATCGCTGCACGAGGGGACACATTGGAATTGAGAGTTCGTTCAGGTGTGGTTGGGCTGTGCGTGTATTCGTGACGACAGGTACTGGGTAAGTTCAGATACACCAGCAGCGGCGTACAAGCGTAGTGCGAGTGGACGAACTTCTGCTTAATGTGCGCTCAGCCAAACTCGAGGAGGTCGACATCGTTCTTACTAGCTAGTAGTAGCCGCAGTCACGGTGAGGCAGGAGGAACTCATTAATTGCGAGCCTACTACGCCGCCGCTGCAACCGACGCGGCGCTGGCAGACTCCTGGCGACGACGCAGCCTGTCCCATATCGCGAATGAGAAAACGACCGCATCGACCATGTGGACCACATCTGGCCGGAGGTCGATGACCATCCTGCGCTTGGAGACGAATCCGGATGTGCCCTGCCGCTTGCGTCGCGCCGTAGCCACGACCCGCTTCGTGTGACGATCTACCAGCTGCAATCGCAAGCTGGTGTTAGATGCAAGAACTTGAAGAAGGCCACGACTACGGAGTGGCACTGACCTCGAAGGAGTTCCGCCAGAGCTTCTTCTTCCAGGTGTAGAATCGTCCATCGGGAGCGAGGAGCTTGCGAGAGCTGTGACTGCATGCTTGAGCAGGGATCACCAGCAGCTAGGGGCTACATGACGAACCCACCTCGACCAGCCCTTCTTGGGCATCCACTCGGACAACCGCCTACTCTGTCCGCGGAAGGTGACCTTGTCAGACTTCCATGAGCGACGCTGGTAAAGCCCGACAGCGTTGCCCTGCTGGTCGTACATCGTTATCCTGCGCTTGCGAAAACCGGGCGTCGTGATCTGGAACAGCAGTGCACCATTGGCGTCCACCACGGACGAGTTGGAGGGTTTCTTGCCCAGGAAGACGACGCGCATCATGAATCGTGCCGGAACAGACTCGAAACTTGCATCTTTAAAAGCAGGTCGGACAGGGTGCGGCACAGTCGGAGAGGTGCACTGTGCACTGTGCAGTGCTCCTGCTGCGACTTCAGGTGACATCCGCAGTACCGCTTCAAGGTGGGCGTGAAGGAAAAGCGACAGTCTGTGAGCTCTGCGGTCGGCAAGACTTCCCGACGGGAGAAAATGTCGTCGTCGACACGACTGCGAGTACTGCCCATACATGACACAATCTTGCACTCAGTACAGCGGGTCGATCGCAGGAAACACATCCGAGAACTTACAGCTTACAACGGCCAAAAAACTGCAGATCCGAACGCTTTGAAGGCTTGGTACTGGAGCACACGAGGATATGATGCCGGCAAGTAGTACATTGCAATACAAGTGACATGCATGAGTTCGTGTTGTTACAGTGCCTCACAGCTGCCCCGACGTCGTGACCTGGTCGAGACGCCACACTCCTCGGACTTGAGGCGCGCAGCACTAAGGCGATGCGACTGAGATGTCATGACCCTCCCGACGTTGAAGAGTATGGCATAGACTGCTCATGACGCGCCTCCGCATGGAGTGGCATGGCATCCCTATTTTGCAAGCCTAGTAGCCGAGTGGGCGATTACTCTGCAAGAGAAGTGTCGTGTGAGAGGAATGCGGGGAAAAGACGACGGGTAAAGTACGCACTGGAGCGAGCCCGCATCTTTCTGCGTTTGCGACGGAGTCTGCGAGACCTCTTTTTCTTCCACTTCTCTCTCATTCTGCACGACGACGATTAGTTCTGCGAGAACAACGGCAACGGCGATAGCGACATACTTGGTTCGTGACGGAGTGGACTGCGGATCTCAGCGGCGCGGGCGCGTGGATATGGCAGGGTGTGGCAACTGTACAGTTCTGCTGACGTAAGTTCCCACGGCGGGTGATTGACCTCAAGTCCAGCGCCTGGCGCACTTCGTCTCTTGCCAGCTCTTTTGTCGCAATGTCGAAGAAGTCGAAACGACCCCAAGTCCCCACTGCCCTCCATGCTGAGCTGACCGAGTACTCTTCGCTTCTGCGCGCTCTCCGGACCAGCGCGACGGCCGACCTCGCTACGCATCTTACCCAAGGTTCACGCTCTTCCCCTGCACCGTCAGACGATGTGTCGTTAGTCGACTGCGACGAACGCGAAGAGCACGCGACGGAGGAACCTCCTCCCACCGAGCACTTCTCTTCAGAAGTCGGCTCGTCGCGTCCTACCAGTCCAGTCCTCAGTCGAGTGCCTGGCAAGGGTAAGCAGAGAGACACCTGGACGCGATGGCCGCTCCTCGCTGGCGACGTGCATGTTCCGGAGTGGAGCCTGCCCGACGAAGTCAGACATATCGCCGAGTGTGTGTTGGCATCTCCCAAAGGTCAGGTTCCTCTTCATCATCGCGATGTCGGTACTACCTTGCCTGGCCCCGGCGAGTCTTCCTCCACGACGAATTTGCCCCCGACATCCGACGAAGCAGACGACGCGATAGCGCTCTCCGAGTCGTCTCTTGGTCTGCAGGCACTCACCGCCGATGCCGCCGCGTTCTTGGCTCGGGTGTTGGCTCTCGTCTCTGCGCATGTTCCGCCCGCCGAGAAGAGCATGCAGAATCGCGTACGTCCTATTTCCTGGGAGACGGTTGTTGATGTTGCTTGTGCCCATGGCGTGGTCACTCCGATGTGAGTTGATTGCGCGTCATACCTTCGACGGGTCACTGACGTACATCTTACAGCATCGCACGTACCGTGCATGAGCGGATGTCGCGCATATATCCTCCCAGCCAGCCACATGGTAAGCATATCCTGAAGGTCGATATGAATTTGGCCTGATCGACCTCTAGGCATCCACCGCGCTGAGCATCTGCTCGCTTCGAACGAACCACTGGCGAAGATTCTCAGCAAGCACGACGATGACCTTTTCGCTGTGCCCGTTTTGCCCTCGGAGGTAGTCAAGCCAGTTCAACGTACGTGATCTTACATGAGACCTCCTCATACCCACTCATGTTGTTCCCAGGCAAACGCGGACCGTATAAGAAGCGCAATGCCTCCTCCGAGGTCGATGTGGAATCCCCCAAACGCATGCGCTCCGAAGAAGGCTAGCCTGTGGGTGCATATAGCCCAGTCTCATCCCCAGCTAGGCACCAACATCTTGCAACGTCGACTGGCATCGCGGCGTGGTCTCTGATTTTGGAATATCATATCAACGCGAGTCATGACTCCAAGCGGAGGTCGAGTGTCCAAACAGTGAGTGTCATTCTCGTGCCTGCGTACTTGCCACCCTTGTACTTCTCGTATGATGTTTGAGGCATTTGGCTTTAGCAAGGGTCTCCTTGCGTTGCAGAAACCTATCTCAGCTACCTTCGGGCGGTCTGCTTTGGCAGGCTAGCCCGCTTTATCTGACTCTTCCCTCTTGTGTTTTGAATGTTGTGCGAATGATTGCTGACGACGTCGTCCACAGTCTTGCCCTGCACGATCCTTGAGCGTGCGTGTACTGGATGTCCTCAAGTGAACATATGACCTTGTAACACGTTACGACTCGAGATTCGCTGTTCGCGTGTAGCGCCCTCCCTCTTGTATAGTTCGCCTGTCATGTACACATCCTGTAGTAGTGACAGTGCAATGGCAGTTGGCTCTTTAAGTTATGCGCGCGGTCGACAATCGCTGTTCGCAACTGTACGCATGTATCGTACGTACGTACGTCTTCTCGCTCGGTCTTGAAGCTTGAAGCTGAATTAGCCTCCTGTATATGTTTCAAGGCCGAGCTAGTGTGTGCTTCACATTGAAAGGACCCTGAACGATTGTAGACTCGGACTTCCCCGATGCACAGCACATCAAGAGAAGGAACGGATGTTCTACAGTACGTGAGGCTGTACTCTGACATTCAGTGTATATAGCTCGTCTGCATTGCATGGGGGGCATCTCACGGTCCCACAGATGTATCATCCTCACCGACGGCGTCCTGCAGCGGCTGGAGAACGGGAGGTCTTCTCGATCTGGAACAGTTCAGAGGCATGGGCGGCATGTGCGAAGGCGCTGCGGGATTACGACGAGGATATGATCCAGGATTGGAAAGAGGAGATTGACACGCTCCTGGTATTTGTGAGCTGTCCACCGCCCTCCGTGCTGCGGCGCCCACTGACTGGTCAATGGCCCCCCGCGGATCCTAACAGGCAGGCCTGTTCTCTGCTGTGCTGACCGCATTCAACATCGAGGCGTACCAGCTTCTCCAGCAGCAACCGGAGGACTCCGTGACCGCCCTCCTGACACAAATCTCGGCGCAGCTGAACAGTTTCACGGTCAACCAGAACTTTGTCAACTCCACGAGTCCTGCAGATGCTGCTCGCCTTCCGGCGTTCAAACCCACGGCGTTTGCGGTGCGGCTGAATACGATGTGGTTCTCGAGCCTGGTGTGCAGCCTGCTGTCAGCGTCGCTCGGGCTTCTCGTGAAGCAGTGGCTGCGCGAGTATCTGGCCGGCTCCTCCAATATCTCTCGCGAAAGCATTCGCATCCGACAGTACCGGTACGAGGGCCTGCGCAGGTGGTGCGTCCCCGAGATCATCATGTGCCTGCCCATCCTCCTGCAAGCGTCGTTATTGCTGTTCTTCATCGGGCTCCTCGACCTCCTGTGGACGCTGCACCCCGTCGTCGCGATAGTGGCCACTGCAATCGTCTCGATCTCCATGCTGTTCGTGACCACGGCCAGTTTCCTTCCTCCCTTCTTCCCCAGCTGCCCATACAAGTCCCCGCAAGCATGGGTCATCTGCATCGCCGCGCAGTCCACCAAGCGCTCCGTAGGTGCGCTCGCATCGCGGTACTACGCGAGCCTGTACCACCCCTCCACTGCGCCCGCCCAGCCGCAGCCGCATGGCGCAGCGACGCCGGACCCATTCGCGAGCAGGCTCGACCTGGCAACGCAAATCCCGTCGCGCCTCTCCGAGCTTATGCACGCCTGGCTGCACCGTCTGTCCCTCGTGCGGACGTACTCCACCTGGAAGGAGCGCGAGAAGCTCCTCACGGAGACCGGGCGGACGGCTGCGGCGCTCGACGACGCGACGCTCGCGGGGGCGGACGCGATGTTCATGGACGATGCGTTCCTGCATGCCGTCGTGCGTCCGTGCCTGCGCGACATCGCCCCTCGCGCGGCCCTCCGCTGCGTGGATCGGATCCTCCTACGTCGGGCGCCGAGAGTGCTGAACGGCATGCCCTACTGGGAGCTCGCGCGGAGCCTGGATGCGGGGCATGGGGACACAGGCACCTTGACCCTTATGCACCTGCTCCTGGACGTTCTGCACAGGCTGAACGCGGCCCGGAAGTGCGAGGGACAACTTGATGAAGACGCCGACGAGGAGGTTGGGGACGAGAAGGACGACGCGCGTCGGCGGGTGCTCATGACGATGCACCGGCTCGTGCGCGCGATCCCCGCGCCAGCGAAGCCAAATGCGACTCCAGCTGAATCAGGATCTGAGACGCAGACGTCTGCGCTGCTCCGCAGGGTGTTTGAAGTGCTCGCAGGGACGCTGGATACGGAGGTTGGCCGCACGACACCAGAGCGCTTCGTCCGCGAACGTTCAGTCAACCTAATGCTCAAGTTGTTTCCGCGCTTCCAGGCTGTGGGTCCCAGCTGTGCGTGCTTTCTGTATGCTTCATGTTACCGGGGGACACTGAGCGTTAGTTCCTCGCAGGTATCACCGCGTTCTGCGCGTACAGCCAGCAGATGCGGTTGGAGAACGCGCCGTATCTCTTCGTCAGGGCTTCTAACATGGTCATCCGCGCCTCAGCGGTTCTCGCACGGGACTCCAGCAGGTCGCCGTCCGTGGCTGATCCGGCCAGAGACGGAGGGACGACTCGCTTGGCTTATTTCCTGGATGGCGAGGAGAAGAAGGAACAGATGTCGCGTGCAAACTCTGACATGACGTTGTACGCGGAGCCGGCAGCGACAGACGATGTACGCGGCACCGACTCGCCAGATCCCCACAATGAGTACACCTCCGTCCGACCCGCAGTCCTGAAGGTACTAGAGGACCTCGAGGGCTTCCTGTCAATGCCAGTGTCCCGTTCTGCAGAGTGTCGCCCGACGACCGCGATGCTCGCCGAATGCGCACAGGCAGTGCTCGGACTGGCGAGTCGAGACAAGCAAGCAATTTCTCCGCGGCTCGTCGTTGCGCTGAGCGACATGGTCGGCATCGGAACGTCGGCAGGAGAGCGCGCGGATGTGGACTCGGAGTATGGACGCGGCCGACATGACAGTCACCGAGATAGCCAGAGGGAGGACCATGACGGTCAGGTCGGGCGACAGGCTGTGCGGTTGTTGAGGCGGATGTACGGGATGCGGACTTGTGATGTCGACTTCTGGAGGTAGTTTATGTGGGGAAAGTGCGAGATCTTGCTTACTTTGACACGGTCGTGTCCGTGTATGATACTGCCAGTACGGTTCCCTTTTACTTGATTCAGGCCGTTAAGTCATCGTATACCTGGGCCTGTTGGTCTATCTCGTTTGGCCGCTCGAATGCTCCGGAAGAGATGTTGAGACGTAGGGTATCCCGCCACCCACCGCAAGTCGGCTTCTGACGCCCGTGATCCATAGCAACCTGTCGAGCATGACAATTCCTGAGGTTCCCAAGTGCATGGGTACATATGTCATATTAATGTGCAACGGGAGAGAAGGGCGCTCGCTGATTATCGACACTGTAGCGGGGCTTGACACCGTCCGGTCAGAAACCACGCGGACCGACGTCCGGTGTGAGAGACTCCGAATCCCGAGAGGCACGCCATATGCGCATCACTCTGGACAAGTGAGACCTCTGCCTCGTATGTAGGCGATAGTGCGGTATGACCATATGATAGCGTAGCAGACTGCTGGTGTTCGGGAGCGGACCGTAGATTCATCGCCGCCACACTTCCGCAATCCGAGGCGAAAGCACGGTTAGATGCCGCAGGAGCATTCGCAGTCTGCGTTTGAACTGCAGAGTCAAACATTGTTGCCGCAGTGGCCTCGGAATCGCGTCGCTCTTAGACGCAGTATGATATCACGCCACCACCAAGCCCCTGACGTCGCCTGTAGCTGCGGTGTCACACCCGCGCTACATACAGGTACCTCGAGGCGTGGATGGCGTGCCAGACCCAGGTTCTGTCCCTGGTCTTTCCCCGGTACTGGTCATAGGTTCCCTACTAGTATCTGGCGCTAACCACTCAAAAGGCACTGTGACTGGGCGGCGAGGACCCTGTACGGCGGCGAGGATCGTCGACCACGTAAGGGGTAGCGCTGAGTAGCGGGGAACAGGAATGGAATGCGTCCTTTCCTAACTTAGAGCATGCTTCATGGGGAGAAGCAGATCGGCCAATTGTCTGGTGGCCAGGAAGCAGGAGAATCATTATAAGAAGCATGACCGAGGGAGAGGGCGGGGTTTGCGCGGTGTTGCCTGACATGGGCTGTGCGCATCCACCGTATCGTTGCCCATCGCTATCTAAGACGTGCAGCCATATGGCTCTACCCATTAAAGACTGGGGTTGGAGCTCAGCTTGACCAGCGAGAAGTACAGGCGAAGACGATCGAGGTTCTTACGTGCTCCTTCTGTGGCTGTGCAGCCGCCTAAGATGGTGATGTGTGGTTTGGTATGGTGACGTCGTGAACATCAGTGGGTCAGCTCAGAGCGGCAGCAGTACCGCACCGCATATCATCAGCCATTGAGGATGGAGGAAGAAAATCGACAGAACGCACAAGGATGCGCACGTACCACAGTTGACGGCGAGACCGGTGCTCCGGTACAGCTAACACTGATGGGATCAATGGCGGGCTCGTAAGTGTACAGTTCGTCGCAGTGGGCGATGCACGGTGAGCTGCACACGCGCCTTGCACCAGGGCATCCAAGCGCTATATCGTGAGCCATCCAGAGTCAATCAGGAGATACGATACAGATGGTCTACGGAGCATCAAAGGCTGGTCGGAGACGATACAAAGCTATACGAAGGCACCGGCTCTTGGACTTGGAGTGCAGTCCGCGTACCTCCCGCGAGGTCTTCTCGGATCGGCCCAAGCTGAGCCTAGCTGCATATCCCCGTGGTAATATGCAGAGGGCCAATCAGAGGGCGCTCTTGGTGTTACGTTGTCGCGGAGAGCGATACTGAACATCACCATCGGGTTGTTCGGCACATGGGTGCCGGACACTGCCCATCCATCCACACATCGCCGCCTTGGCGCATCAAGGTAGAAGTTTGGAGCACTGGCCGTCGGGCGCGGTAGCGACAGCTCCCGCAGGTTTGCATTGGAACGCAGGACTTCTCGGGTGGATGCGGGCGCAGTGAGAGCGTTGCATCGTTCGCAGAAGAAGCACAAGTATAGCACATGGACGACAGTACAGAGACGGTGGCTCAGTTGGAGGGGGCCTGGGCAACTGGTACGCGGACTTGAATTTCGAGGTGTTGCCCGACCCAAGTGGGTCTGCTGGCATCTTCTACGCCATGTCATCTATCATTCGTCAAACGTTGAAGGATACCTGAGATCCTGTCAGCAGAATATCGCGCTCGTGTCGGGGGGACGGATGGTCGTTTGTGAGAAGAAGGGCGGGATGCCGTACAGCCCCCGGAAAAGGCAGGGGCAGCAGGG
>WJSG01026649.1:0-18384 GCA_016618145.1 Sanghuangporus lonicericola | reverse complement strand
CCCCAGCTTCGCCTACGAACGTCTTCCCGTCCCTCTTCCCATCCGACGTTGGCTATGCTGGACCGACACCGACGGGCGCAGAGCCTGCCCTCGTCGCGACTGCACCCTCGTACCCCATACATACTGGAGCGCCTCATTTGCTCTCTCCGGAGGCACTGAAGAACGAGACCAAGGGCAAGTTCGATATCTTCAGGCACTGGGGAAACCTCTCGCCCTGGTTCACTGTCGATCGAGGTGCCTTTGGGGTCGACGCTGGTCCTGAGCCGCCTGCTGGTTGTCGCCNGTCGACGCTGGTCCTGAGCCGCCTGCTGGTTGTCGCCTTACCGGCCTTCATCTTCTCCACCGTCATGGCGCGCGTTATCCGACGGGTTCATCTTCGTACGCCGGGCCAGCCAACTTCTCCGCTCGCTTGAACGGCGCCGAGGGATGGCGTGCTCGCGGACAGCTTGAGTTCCTGAACGACTGGTGGGTGATGTGGCGTACGTCCTGTGCGAACTTACATCTCGGCCTAGGACGTATAAACTTGGAGAGGAGATCTTGACGCCGTTTGGTCGGCAGCAACTATGTGAGTAGTCTGTTCTCGGACTGCTAGTGCCTTCCCCGGAGTACCCATCCGTCCTCCAGTCGACCTTGGGGTCTCTATGCGCATGAAGTATGGGTTCTTGCTCAAGAACTTCACCGAGACGAACACGCTCCCCGTCTTCCGCACTGAGTCGCAAGACCGTATGCTCTCCTCTGCCCTCAACTTTGCACTTGGGTTCTTCGGGCCATCGCTGGACGGACAATACCAGCAGCTCATCACCATTGAGGCTCACGGCTTCAATAACACGCTCGCGCCGTCCAAGACGTGCCCGAATGGGCGCGACCATACGAAGGGTGAACGCGCCACGCCGTTCGTTCGCGAGTGGGGGGATGTCTATTTGCAGGCCGCTCTCAAGCGGCTACAGCCGCAGATCGGAGGCGTGGACTTGAAGATCGAGGATGTGTACTCGATGCAACAGCTCTGTGCATACGAGGTGCGTGCTCGGTGCTCGAGATATGTGATATTCCTTGTCACTGACGGCGTGTTGCAGACCGTCGCTATCGGATATTCGAAGTTCTGCGAGCTGTTTACCGAGGACGAGTGGCTTGGCTTTGACTACTCGTAGGCTGTTCCATGTAGTTTGTACTGTGCATCCACTGACGTCGCAGTTGTACCTGCACAGCCTCGACCTCCACTTCTGGTACAACTCTGCGTTCGGGTCTCCGACCGCACGTGCGATGGGGATTGGATACGTCCAAGAACTTCTTGCACGATTGACGCACACACCCATTTCCGTACACAACTCGTCCACGAATGGGACGCTTGACGATGATCCTGCTACATTTCCGCTAGGGCAGAGCCTCTATGTCGATGCGACTCACGACACCGTTGTCCTTAACGGTGAGTGAATAGCAGATATGGGAGCTCTGCGGCGTGTACTCGTACTGACATATTGACTCAGTGCTCACTGCGCTCAACCTCTCGAACTTCGCCGCGGATGGACCACTGCCCTCGGACCATATACCAAAGGACCGCGCGTTCAAAGCATCTCATCTTGCGCCGTTTGCAACAAACATGCAGTTCCAATGTGGGTCTTCTACATTCAAGTTGTGCGATGCTATCTCGCTTACCTCTTATATCAGTGCTCTCATGCGACTACACCCCAGAACCGCAGATTCGCATCATCCTCAACGACGGTGTCGTACCTCTTGATTCTGTGCGTGGATGTCCTGCAGACGAGCCTCACGGGCTGTGTCCGGTGCCGACATTTGTCGAGGCGGTTCGGGCAATTGTGAGCAAGACAGATTGGGCATGGGCGTGTTTGGGTGACTGGGAGGTGCCGGAAGGACATGGTTGGAATACGACGACAGGGGAGCCGCCTCTGCGTCGAGTCAGCACTGCGATGATTTGAGACCGTACATCATTTTCTCTGAGGCTTCCAGAGCCCTTGTCATGCATGGATTCCGGATCAGACTGGCCTGATACTTACTTGTGCTATACATTTCAAGGAAGATAGAGAGTCAGTGCACGGATAAATGACCATAGACTATGTGCAGCCATACAACTGCTCTTATACTTATTGGGTACCTTGTGTGCAAGGTCACCTGTAGTGTCATATTGAAGCCTGAATCGCCAACACGCATATCTCCAATGGACAATCCAATTGCTCCTGAAATCTCAGGCCACCGTGGCCGGCTGCGCTCTGTGCTCTTGTCGACTCTTGCTCAATAGTTCTGCAGTTGATCTTCTATGTACCTGCACTAAGCTGCCTTCTTACTCTCAAGTTTCAACCTTTGTTGAAACAAGCCTGGCGGGTCATCGAACACGAGGTGTTTCGGGGCAGTTGGGAACCCACGTCGCAAACGTGCGGGGTGCTCAATACGAAAGGCGTCCGGTACATATACGTGTACTTATCTAATCAATTGTGGCGCGGGTGCGAGCGCACCGGCTTGCCAGATACCCACTCCCGTCGTCGCCCTTCCATATGTTCCAACAACCTTGATATCTGATTCTGTTATATGTTAGATTGTCAGAGGGTAGCTTCAATATCACTGAAGTGATGTTCTAATTTACCCGGGCTACCTCAAAGCTCTATCTCACGGAATAAATACTGGAGATTTTCAACCTATGCAGTGCAGATCCCAGTGGGGTGTAACCTCTCTCTCAATGCCCACAGTCACTGAGTGAGGCTCCAAAAATTACTGTTTCTGCAGGTTGTGCAGGGCTATTCCCCCATGCAAACTGGTAGACCCATAGGAGCGTTTGCTCAGTTGTCAATGTCCATGGATAATAATACAGTTCCGATGTCCACCATGTTGGGTACAATCGTTTCCTGTCTTGAGTTCTCTCCTGGAATATGGCTCATATCATTTTTGCAGGGCCATGTCGCAACATCGGTGCTGATGGTCTGTCATCATACTGTACCATTTCGATCAATTCGGCCAACACGTGACTTTTTAATTTTTTCGAAAAATCTCAGAAAATCCGACAAATCGAAAGAAAATTATTGGCGATGTTTCCCAAATCCGGGTGTGACCGTGACAGGCCGAATTGATCGAAATGGTACAGTATACTGAGGTTGGGGGGGGAGGGGCCTAGGTTTGTCTGTTGTATTTCTCTCTGAATATACTGCTTATGTGTAGTACATGCAGAACCTCAACAGACCATAGGCTCTTCCATGGATGTACATGGTGAGTGCTTCACCCTGCTTTAGACAGCCTAGTCGTTGACTGGATGTTCAGTAGACCCTTTTTTGAATATTGAATTATCTGTGGGAGCTTCGTCGGGTGAAGCATGTGCTACTGTACCATTTTTAATTGTTCAACCAAGCCTGTAACATGTGACATGGAAATTTGGCTGTAAGTATTCAACCAGGAGGCCGTGACCTGTGACACCAGCCAAATTTCAACCAAAATGAGGGTGCGCAACAGCACACCACCCCTGAAAGGTCTTAGCGCCTGGAGACTGGTTCTGACCAGCCTCCTTGTGACGTGTTGCAGGTACCTAATTTTTGACTAAATCAGGTGCCTGTTATGCGTGACTGGTCAAACCATTCGGAATGGTACAGTAATAGTGTGTTTGTGAATCTCTATGCCTCATGTGACACTCTTGCTGATGTGCTCTTTTTCCATACGCTCTTTGTGGGAATCACTTGTTATCACTTGTTATCACTTATTATTGCTCATTATTGCTCATTATCACTTGTCATTAATTGTTATTGCTCATCATTGCTCATCATTGCTTGTTATCACTCATCATTGCTTGTTATAACTCGTTATTGTGTCTTTTCACTCATTATTGCTCGTTATCACTCGCCATTGCTCTTTTTCACCTGTCATTGCTTGATTTTGCTTGATTTCACTCTAACCCTAACCCTGATTTCACTTGATTTCACTCGATTCCACTCGATTTTACTTGTTATTGCTCATTTTTACTTGTTATTGCTTATTTTGACTCATTATTTGCTTGTTTCTACCTGTTTTTACTTGTTTTTGACTCATCATTGCTTGTGCTTACTTGCTATTGCTCATCATCACTCACCATTAGGGGGGTCGGAGTACAATTATCGAGGTCGATTCAAGGCTGATTTTGTTTTCTCTCGCGGATTAATCAGGCTTCGGATTTCCTCAGAAATCAGGCGCTAAGGACAATTTTGCACTGAATTGACTGAATTGTCGAAGTGAGTCCGGAGCTGGTTTAACAGAAAAGAACTGCAATTACCGTTGTCTTGCGCCTTAAGTCTATCCACTATGTGGCCACTTAAATTGCCAAATTTAACCATAAATACCTCCCTCAGCGCAAAGTTCTCGTTTGTCTCCTTCCACCATCCTCACGACACCCAGTTCCAACTCTCCATCATCCTCATGGCCCAGTCAACCACTCGAGGAAAAGGCCACCCCAGGTACTTCTGCCAAGAAGGGCAGTTTCAAGCTGCAAAAAGGTGTCAAAGCCAGCCAGGGCGGAGATGCTTTGGATGACGGAAATGAATCTGAGCTACAAGAAGCTGATGAGCTCTCTGGTGATGAGCAAGAGGATGCCATCAGTGCACTGGTTGGTGGGAATGGTGGTAACCGTCTTCGGTGCAAGCATCTGCCACTGATATCATATCATTGCAAACTGATGTAAACCGGGACATATTTAGTTGGGCTGACCCTGACTTGACTTGGAGTCTGATTGCCACCATCGAGGACAATGCAGACATAAAGTGGGCTCTGTACCCACCCCCAGGCGGAAACCCTTCTACTACCAATAGGGGTGGCACGGCAAAGACTGACTTTCATGTGGAACTTGCCAAGATCCTGTTCACAGACCACACAAAGTATAGTGTGGTGTTTGCGGTGGCAGTCACCGACTCCAAGGTACTTGCCCAATGGGGTATGAAGGTCAAGAATTGACTGAAAGGGTGCATGTTATGATCTCACCAAGTCGTTGTTGGCATCTCTGACAGCTGGTCTGTGGCCTCTAGACTTGAGAAGCAAACTCGCAAACACATGATCGAGATGGGGGCAACTGGGGCAGGGATTACCCGTGAAGAAGACCTGGACATGTCTTGGGAGAACGAGCTGACAAATGTGTGGAGTACATACTCCCCTATAACATCGCCATGTCCATGCTAACCTACGAGTGACAGTGGTTATCAAAAAGAAGTTGCCGTGGTTCTGGCGCATGAAGGTTTTGATTTGCCAGCACCCAAACATCATTTCACAGGTCACCCAAATCTTTTTATTATGATGTTGCCTCTGTTGATGCATAGGTGTAATCATCACACTTGCGCTCATTATTACGCAACCAGTGGTACCCTGAAGGAAGGTCAGCTTGGCAGCATGATAATCACATTGGAAAGGCACATTATATTCTGGTTATCATGATGATTTATGCAGCGATAATAACAGAGAGTCATGGTACTTAAGTGGTACGGTAGGAAACCACTGCAGAAGTCTGCTGGCAGTGAGTGATGTGATGATACTAGGAAGTAGTAGACAGTAACGGCGGTTCGTAGAGGACAAGTAAGTCGTTCGAGGGACTTAAGGAGTGAGGAGAAGTGGGAGTAAGTAACATTATATCACGAGAGTATGAGCTACTACGCAAATGCTGAAGAGAAGAGAGTCGGGTACCAACAGACCATCTGCCTGAGTGACTGCAACAGTCAGGCTCGCCGAACCATCCAATTACAGCTTGGTACGGCCGCGAGAGGCATTCTTTGGAGTGGTGTCCTTCGCCTTGGCTCATGTCATCCTGCCAGCTGAGGCTGCCACACTTGCGGCAGCCTTGGAGCGAGTGGTTCTACGGCCAGGCAGTGAGCCGGACATACATGAATGGGACTACGAGAACACGTACCTGCTTGAAGTACTAGCTGCTTCAGTGTCTACGACCGCCCTCGTGCGCGGCCATTTGCTATTCGCTGCACTTGTACTTGCAGTCTCGAGGGCCTCACCCTGCCGCTTACGGCTCGACTGCCTGGGTACAACTGCAGAGGTAGCAGCATAATCGTCTGCCTTGTCATGGGCTTCATCGTCTTCCTGGCCATTGGTCGGTGTGTCTGGCTCCTTAAACTGGTTGTCATTTGGAAGGTCGTGCACAGTGGTTATAGCATCCTTGACATTTTTATCAGGTAGACCAGGAATCAGTGTGTCGCTTGGGAGGAGCTGATCGATCTCGAGCTCTGTTTCAGTGGTCACGAGTTCATCAATGGGCATGTCAAGTGTGATGTGTTGCGATCGTCGGTGAGTCGAGTGGTAGAGGGATGCTGCTGCAAACAGTTGTGCCACCCAGGTCTGAGGAACGGGTATTGACACTCTCCACAAATGTTGGACAGATGTTGCGGAGCATACTGACACAGCAGGTGGACGTGCTTATGCCTATCAGCAAGCAGCAATATACCAGAACTTAAAAGATGCAAGATGACCTTGCTGCAGCCTTTCTGAAAAGTCTCAAGCCTGGTGTAGATTTGAAGACTCTCAACCATCGTCTTGTGAGTACTTATGAGTTGTGTCTGATCTTGAGCATACGAGCATCTGATGATATGTGTCATACAGCCCCTCTTTGACCATCTAGCCCCATTAGTGAGGAGCATGGACCCATACGAGGATATGTTGATCCAAGTTTGTATGGCTTAGTTGTTTCACCTGTGACTGAATTATGAGCCTTGTGTGGCTCCCGTCGTGTACATTAAGTAGCCAACTCCTGCACCAAGTCTAGCAGCAATGTCTTGTGTATTATCATGTTGCAAACTGCCCAAATTAGCATGACAATCACTTGGTGGTGGCATACTTTGTGTCATAGGATGTGGCTCCGTTGACCCGGGCCCCAGGCCGTGCGTGATAATGACCGTGGACGTGATAATTACACCTTGTATCAACAGATGCATCATGATAATAAAAACATTTGGGACCTCTGCATTTCAATGGGTGTGGGCAGCAGTGCAGATGAAGTTGATACTGATGTGATTCTTGCCGGCAAACCCGAGGCTAACCAAGCTGGTGTCATGCCTTCCGATTTCCAGAAAGAGAAACTCGGCCCTAAGCTCTCTGCTTTATTCAAGGAGGATGACAGCAGCAGCGATCCTGAGGGTGAAGAGCATCATTTGCAAAGATGGGATCCGAGGCGACATGAGTGGGGAGCTGGTCGAATGTCCATGGAGACACCTGAAGCTCTTGGCGGAATAAGTCAGGGTGTTCCGACTTATACACGGTGAGGACATGGTTGACGAAAGGTGCATTGGGACGAGGGAGACAGTTCCGGGGCTTGTCATACCGCTCAGCATATATCTTGAAGATAAGCAGGCAGGCTCTTGATTGGCCCTTCTTTGAGGTCAGATTGGTCATCCATCACGTCGTCAGGGCAGGACAAGCCCTCCTCATTGTCGGCATCATGGCCAGATGAAGAGGATGAGCTTGAACTTGAGCTGGAGGTTTGCAACAAACCAAACACATGCTGGCATTCTTTCTCCCAATCCAAAGTCCCCATGCCTGAACTGCCCTCTATATCTCCTAATCCCATGTCCTCCTCTCCATCCATGCTTGTGCTCGATGACTGAAGCCATGAAGACTTGCCTGCTGCGCGTGCTATCTCCTGGAATCTCCACCCCTCCCATAGTAGCTTGGTCCAATCCCAGTCTTCAGATCCAGATTTGTGGAGTTGTGGTCTGAGTCAGAGGAAGCAGAGGTAGAGGACGAGGATGAGGAGGAGAGGGAGCTGAAGGATGACAGATTGGATCATGAGGAAGCAGAGGAGGTACGTGGTGCACGGTGGCTGGCTGGAGCCCGAAGTGTTGTACATCTGCGAGCTGCAGCCTTCCTGCATAGCACAGCACGGAAGCGGGCGAAGCAAACATATGCCTTGAGGGAGTTTTCTGCTGCAGTGCGGCATTGCGTATGGCCAGCCATGAGGAACGAAGAGGAACAAACAGAGGTGGGTGCCAGGCAGGGCGCATCACGTCGCGTTGGGCACGTGCATTGATTAGCTCTAACCCATACCATGCCACATTTGGTGTGAGGAATGAAGACTTCGGCGAAGCTATTGATCGATGCCTTGAGGATCCACGAAGGTCTTCAATTTTGATCTGACAAGAGAACCAGAGTTTATACTGGAGCAAGCAATGAGTAAGAATGTAAGCAAGAGATGATACCAAGCAAGAGAGAAGTCAAGCCAGAGAGTAAAAGTCAAGCCAGAGATAAGAAGTCAAGCAGAAGTCGGAGTCGGAGGTTGGAGGTTGGAGGTCAGAAGTCCGGTCAAAAGAATCGGACATTGAGAGAGAGCGAACATAATAGATTGAGCTCAGAGTCGTAACGGGGAGTGTAACGAGATATCAGAACTCCAGTCTAAGTGTGGCTACAAGGAGGCTTATATAGTAAAGTCCAAAAGTCCGGAGAGAGTAGCCAAGACATAAGTAAAGGAGGTACGAAGCCGGAGTCAGGCAGAAGCAGATGATCATCCAATACAATGTATAGTAAGATCAAATGAAAGGCGGATACAATCAAAGATGATCGAATAACGGAAGCGGGCAGAGTCTGATCACGGAGGCAGATGCAGGTGGAATCAGATGGGTCCGGAGTCCAGGTCAAGTAAGAAGGCAGTAAGGGGTGAAGTGATCGACAATAGTAACACATGTAAGAATGAACCAGAGTTGCAGAGTCTGGAGTGGGTCCAGACCGGAGTTGGTGCCTTGTGGGCATGGGATGTAACAGTTAGCCCTCATGCAACCAGACTCATCTTACATATAGAGTATGACACAGTTGGCCTCTTTCCTAATCATGCAATGGGTGCCAACTTATACTCACGACTGCCCCCGATGCACAAGGCGCAAAAGGCCTTCAGCTTCACAAAGTAGGCAACAATGCCCAATTATCAATATGTCGGATGTGGCCAGTAGAATGAGGCTCTGCACTGACTGCATATGACTCCATCTTTTGTCCATATATGGAGAGATCTATGTCAGATGTATAACCAGATGCTCAAGATAAACAACATATGAGCTGATCACTGCCTGGATTTGTGCCAGGCTGGTAGAAATGGAATATAGTCTCTAACCTATATAGTTTCTTTAGCATGCTGAAGGAGGGTCGAAGGCTCGACTTCTGCATGCCACACTCTGCCTTCAAGTTTTGCTATCAAATTGTTCACCATGCACATTCATGCTTTGTTACTCATCTCAATGCAACAAACAAAGTTGCACAGCACTCGTCTACTCTGCTCATGTTGCTGAGCATGCTGAAGGAGGGTCGGAGGCCCGACTTCTGCATGCAAGATTCACAACTTGAATAATCAGTGGTCAAGACTCAGTATGTGTATTACAGCTGTTTATCAAACAATAGGCCCTTTTTGCGCTTGTGTATAGATGGTTGGTTTGGGGTGGACCATAAGAAGCAATGCTGCTGAGGCTTAGCACCATAATGACACCCTCTGCCTAGGCTCACTAGAACACAGACATTGTACTATTTGTGGTCCACTACGAGCGGACTATTCATATGCTGTAGCAAATCACTCAATCCAAACCTCTCTGTGACGTGTGACAGCCTCAACCCATTTGAAAATTTGAGGCACCCATTTGTAACACCCAAAATTACCATATATGGGCACGCAACAGTGCGCTGCCGCCCAGAACATTACGATTGATGAGGAACGAAAAAATCGTCCTTTATGTTCGAGATACGCCAATAGACGCCGTCACAGGAAACGATCCCCATGGGAATAGAATTTGGACTCAGCTTACAAGCACTAATGTTGGGACTTATTATTACATCATCACATGTAACAACGGATACTTACTGCTTAGATGCTGACATAGGGTTAGGGCTACCAAATTGAGTCCTGTCATAATGACTCATAAGCTCCAGTTACTTGTGCAAGGAATACTCGCACTGTTATGCAAAATAAGCGCCCAAACTCCGATAAACCCGAAAGCTTGCGCACTGAGCCGGCTGCACGGGAGGGTGCGACCACGCTAGCAGCGCAGCCAGCTTATGTAAGCGCAAATAAGCGCTCAATATATCCGACAACTCCGCAAATGACCAACTTATACTTCTAGTAACATAGCTCTGTAGATTGATCACAAACTTAGCTATGAATAAGCTCAACAGTACTTACTGGCATTCTATAGTCGGTATAGCATTATTGTATGACAATGGAAACATGGGAACAGGATGGATTGCAAGTCAAACTTGTGGATGACACACACTATCTCAATTATGTGGCTGTGCTGACACTACTTACTGGCAATCTTTACTGGTAGAAGGAGTGTCTATCACAAGTTCAAAGCCAGTGGGGCATTCTAGTTACCAATGCTTGTACTCTTATGTGAAACAGATAGAAATTGAAGGTAATAAGGTGGCAGGAACATTTACTGAAGAACCATCATCAGTGAGTTGCCATATTGGGCCAGAACAACACAAAAAAGTGCTGGGAGGTTGATATAGCACAGCCACTATGGGCTTTGGGGCTGTGGAGGCCAAAAAAAGCCAAAAAGCACTCAAGAAGGAGGCCTCTGGCCTGGCATTAGCTCAGCTGCCTCATTAAGCAGAATATGGTGGCTATCGGAGCCTCTGGGTGGCTGTACACAGGAGCTGATACACGTTGCAATAGCATGCAGGCTATTTACCGATCTCTATTGCAATAGACCTACAACAGCAGGTGAATCAGTAGGATCTGGTGGCAGTGCTGTGCCTCTCATGGCTGATCTCGGTCTGGATGGTAAGTGTGTTTGTGATTCTTTGGAGCATTTGATCTCTGATTATTTTGCATATCCTTGTTCCTTGCCTCTGGCGTTGAAGTTTGAACACACATCATAAATGCTCTTTATTGCTCATCATTGCTTGTGTTGTTCATTATTGTCAATGCATGTCATTTGCTATTGATTATTGCTATTTGGCATGATGTGTCATTGTCATGGTGTACCTATGTAGTTTTGACATTGATGCCCATCAGTCTTGACTTTGACCTCAATGTATATGCTTCTGAAGGGTGGGATATTGGGGGGTGTATATTGTATCATTTGCTGTGATATGCTGGATGCATTATACCAGTTTCAAGAGGTGATGACAGGAAGTCCTGGCTACATGCACAGTGGTTGTGCAAGAGCAGGAGATATTTCTGTGTGTCGTACACTGTAATGCGATAGCACTGTTTTCATACTGGTACGCCATGGACTTGAAGGTCGTCTGTAGATGCCATCAAGTTTGCATACCTAGTGGCAGAGGTCAGGCAACAAGGGTTCACTGATTGGAATTGCTCAAGTTACATGCATGTAACAAGAAATGCCGCCAGTTTGAATATGTGTTCAAGCAGCTTGCACAAATTTGAGAAGCAGTTGCCCTTAGGGCTAAATGGCAGTCAGGGAGTAGTGAGGGTGCAGTGGGGGCCATCATTGCTGATGGTGTTTTGGGACCAGTGCAATCAGTTGTGGATGATACTGGTCATTTGGAGGTTGCCATTTGAGAGTGTGCAAAGGTCTAACATGCAGAAGTGGCAAGTACAGATGTTTGGAGCGTGGGGTGGCTGTACACAGGAGCCGATACATGTTGCAATAGTGTGCAGGCTATTTATTGATCCCTATTGCAATAGACCTACAACAGCAGCTGTCTATGCCTCTATACTTCCAGCTCAGGGTCTTCTGGAGGTTCGTGATCAGCATTGACGCCAATGTAACCCTCCATGCGGGACTGGTCCATCCAAGCCTTGTGGTTCTGCCCAGATGATATTGTGTCCTGATGCACCAGCATGGCACAGTGTACAACTGTCGAGCATTCTTGGTGCTTCTGTCAACTCACTGGAAGGAAGGTTATTGACTATGTACTCCACCAAGTCTCCCATGACCCCCACAATACGGATGCATCAGTCTCCATTGAGCTTGTACATCCGCCGTTCATGAGGAAGGACAAAGTGGAACATCTTTGAGTGAGCATAAGGGGACCTTGCACATGCCAGAGCAGGTTTCCAAGGCTTATCCTCGCCAATGTACACTGTGTGCAACAGTGCTGCTGCTTCAAAGAGCGGATGACTGTCCTCTGTCGCCCGGACAGCATATCCGTCTCATTGGAGCATACGGCCAACAGGGACAATACCATGCAGTGGCACGTAGACATACATCTTGCCGCATGCAAAAAACCTTGTGAGCAAAAGATCTTTGAGCGGCCAAGCCAGAAATGATACCATTGCAGTGGTCCAGGACCTGCAAGAACTGGCTCAGCTACATGACCCACTAACCAAGGAATGCAGTGGCACTCCACTTGTGAGCAATGTACACATCAACTGTGCACAGCATGGATGAACGGAGTGGTTGGAGCTTCATGCTAAGATCTGGAGTGAGGCCGGTGAAAAAGGCATGCATGGACTCCAGCTGGGATCCAAGTAGGTAAAGCTCGAAGAAGGACAGCATCTGCATTGTCAGACCTGTGAAATCCTGGGGATCATGAGAACCCGAACGGGTGCAAAGTGTGTTGGTGTATGAACATGGTCTTTTACTTACTCTTACTTACTTTCACTACACTGTCGAAGTGCATGCAGTGCTCTATGTACCTCTTTCTCTTCTATTTCACTTCTGAATGCATTCTGTTTGCCTATATATGTTCATCATGATAAGATCACTACAATACTCAAAACCCTCCGAGCCTCTCCGTGCTCCCCTCATTGTTCTTTCCCCTGAACACTGAGGTGAGCTAGTTTCTAGTACCATACCATACACGTCATACTCATGCACATGTAGCAATTCATTCATTTGTCTTCCAGCTACTTCAGCTTCTATACATTGTTATTTTTTTTCCCCCAAACACTGAGCAATTCATTTGTTTGTCTTCCAGACTTATATTGCCGCTGAGTCTAACTACCATAGATTATGTGCCCTGCCAACATGTCACTCACCACTCAGTCTGCCACCTCGAACCTCTACACCATTCCAAAGCTTGCACCCGATGGAGCCAACTGGGTCATGTACAAATCTTTGTGGTGATGGAAGCTCAAGGGTTGATGTGGCATCTTCTTGGTACAGCATGTTGTCCTCCTGCTCCCCCTCCCTGACCTCATGTCCCCACAGCTCCTGCTCTCCAAGTCCCACGTTCTCGGCTTCCGCAGCCAGTGTTGGACAAGCAGCTGCCACCACATCAAGCGCTGCCCCAAGTATGACTGTCGGAGGGCCTTCTGTAGCGACTGGTAGAGTCACGTCTGCTAGTACAGCTGCTGGTGTGACCGGTGCGGTTGGGACCTCTGCTTCCACTGCCACTGCAGCACCATTGGCAAAGGGTTTTAACGTGGTGTTGGACAAGGACTACTTGAAGAAGGTCGAGGAGGCTGAGGAGAAGCTCAATGAGTTTGATCGGCACAAATGGTTGATGCGCCAACAGATCTATAGCACAATCAGTGACTCGCTGCTCTTGAGGGTTAAGTACTTACCTCAAGCGGCTGATGCTGAATGGAGACAAGTCCACAACTGTCATGCTCGAGTGCGTGTTGCATGCTCCAGATCTCCTTTGTGCTTATTGTCACTGCTTGACCGGTAAATATTTATAATTTACCTATGTAAATTAGCAATGGGTAAATTAACCCGACCAATTTGCCCGCACACTAGGAGCATTCTAGGAAAGATCATGATATTACGCATCTGCAGGTTGAGTTGGAGGAAATGGGGGCCAAGAAGACCATTCTCGTGGCACAATTGAACGATACAATTGATGTGCAATTTGTGTGCAACATCAAGGTTTCTCTGCTGACAGATAAATATCAGCGTGAACAGTCTGCGCTCAGGGCTGTGCGCATGACAACTGGAGGCTCTCAGGAATGCCCATGTTGAAGAGCTCGCTCAACAGCGTGCTGTGATTGACACCGTGGAGAAGCAGAAGTACACCGCATTCAAGGGCATGTATTTTTGCAGTATGGCAAACTTCAGCAAGATGACTGGAGCCCTCAGAGCAGAGCTCGTTGCTCTACGGCAAGATTCTACTGCTCGGATTAATGGACTACGGGCACAGTTAAATGCTGCAGAGCAAGCTGCTGGGCAAATCATAGTGAGTTGTTTGTTGCAGGCTTTGGCTGACAAGCATTGACAGTAGCAATGACTTGCAGGCCCTCCAGCAGACCAAGGTACATGGAATTCTCAAGCTGTGTTCTTGGCAACACCACAGATTGATTCATGTCTCAGCGAGACCTTTGTCAATAGCTGGAAGATGTTGAGGGTACCTATCCTGAACTTTGAAGTGCGCCATCTATAAAGCTGGATTGGCCACGAGTATGTAGGGATGCTCATGCATCTGTTAATAATGTTTACAGCACGAGACTGATCATCAGGTCTTGCAAGCACTTCTCAAGCCCAATCCCTCACGCCAAGCTGAGGTGAGCTGGTCAAGATTTGAGCATGTAAGTACTTTCTTCTCATCTACTGCTGTCAGTGCTGACCTCTTTACTTTCACAGGTCCTCATAGACGACCTTGAATTTGCCTCGACCAAGGTTAAAGGCATCACAATCAAGTTCACACCACTGCTGCAACTGGAAGGCCAACCAGCCATTGGCACCACACTGTTTGCCATGAAGAAGGTACGTCTGCATCTAGCTAAGTACTAACTGTGGTCCACAGCTTCTGTGCGACAGGTCTCTCACTGCAAGCAGCATGCGAGTAAGTGTACTTCGCACTTGTCATAATCATATCTGACCGCATTTGTCTACAGCCTGGGGCGCACACTGTGTAACACTCCATACAATTTATGCACAGACATGTTTGTCTGCAAATAGGGTCCACTGTATTTACTGTCCCATCTGCTGTCTTGATGTATGTGCTATGCTATGCTATGCTCGCCCTTGCTGTTCTGTTATACATCACAATGCTATTCCAATGTTACCTGGTTCATCCTGTTGTGTGCGCTGCCTTTTTACCACACTGGCTTTGCCGCACCACTCTGAACTACCCCAAATGCTGTGCATAGTCCAGGTCTCCCTGGAGGGCCTTACTATAGCACAATGCAGTGTGGATGAGGTTCCTGCGACCTGTGACACACCACATCAGTAAGTTGCAATATTCATTAGCTGACTTAAGCCTCTTGGAAGCTATTGACAAATTCAAGCATCGGTGATATTACCACTCCCCCTGACCCATTTGCTTTCAAATTTGGTAAGGATATACCTGAACATACACTGCCAGTGCTCCGAGATTCACAAGGCAAACGGACAGGATATGAGCGAGAACAAAAGGAAGGACTCAAGCTGGACTTTGGGGTCACTTGGGAGGACACAGCCACAGGCCGTAAGCACCCTTCTTAGGGTTATTGGCCTTTCAAGTTGTGCTAAGATGTAGTGATGCAGGGTCCAGTTGAAGGACCAGTCTATAACTGCAACTGAAGCAGAACCGCAAGCAAAAAGACTGGACCTGAACCGGGGTCCGGAAACTTACTAGTCCAGTTGCAGTTTGGTTACCAGTCTTACCTTATCAGCCTGCAAAACATAAGTGGTGGAACTGATTGTGACCAGTCATTAACTGGGTGCCACCACAGAGGCTTGAACTGACATCCACTCCAACATGGCAATGAATGTCAGGCCTTAAACCAACTGGGCCATGACAGCTTACCATATAACACTGTTATTGACTTGTTATGCCGATATCTTGGCCTTATCTTATCTATTACGGCAATGTTCAACCTTCTCCGCCATGTCCATGCATGTGATTGCATGCTCCTTGTAGCCAGTCAAGTTGATGGTTCCTTGAAAGTTGTGGTGGACATTGCACACCGTAGCACTTTTGTTTGCAGGTGCTATAGTCATAGCCACAATCACTGAAACATTGGGTAGAATTCAGTCAGACTATTAAAGCCTATTGAACACTGTAAGACTCCATTAAAATAGTTCTTGACACATAACAACCCCCCTCTTTTCTGTCAGTGTTGCCCACCATGAGCTCCATCTATTTCCCAGCTCCTCACATCCATCCAAATCCAGCCCTTCAGATGCAAGAAGTGCCACGGCAATGCATCAATCCTAGAGATCTTTTGCTTCTTTGCTTTATAGATCTGTATTATAAGGAAAGATGTGTCTGGATCAGCGTACAGTTACGGACAAGCAAAGCCCACCTATTTTTGATGCCAGCTTGGGGGAATTTTGTCCGCTTCCACAAACCTGTCAGGACATCTGTTTTGTTGTAGATAGTATGGTAGGAGGCAGATACAACGATTTGTATCGATGAATTGTTGAGTGCTGCAAGTATGCTCCTGGACCCCCAAAATTTTGGCCAGCCATCAAAAAAAACAGCTAAAAATGCGGAAAAATGCGGAAAATATCCCTCGATGAATGGAAGATTCTGAAGAGAGTTTGGCAAAATACCAGTGTCTGGGCGCTACATAATGTGATCAGTCTTTCCACCAACCATTCCAAAGAAGGCAAAAAGGATCACCTCTGGTCTTCTCCAGAACCAGAAGAAGCATGCATGCGACTCCAACAACGACCATGAAGGCCCAGAGGACCCGATTTCCAGCACACATAAAGCTTCCCCAGCGGCTAAATACACGGATGCCATGAAAATTGACTCTAAGTTCGAGGACTTGGAGACATGGGAACATCTGGACACTGAGGGCAGCTTCAAGCTTGTTCCTGAGGACCTCGATGAATGGGATGCAGGTGAGGGTGAGGAGGAGGGTTGGGAGCAGTTTGAGGCCAGCAGGCTGCTAGAGGATATGCTCCTCTATGCCGCAGGAATTGAGGATGGCTTCCAAGACAAAGACTGCATGCCAGCTGCAGATCTGAGAGCCAAAAAGCGAAAGGTTGCAATGCAGAGAGGTGAGAGACTCGCCTAGATTGGTGAAGACATTGCTGATTGCATACAGAACATCCGAAGACATACATCAAGGCTCCCGATGTTGGGAGCAAGTTGGACAGGACCAAATGCCATTACAGAGACCTTCTGTGCAATCATTCAAACCTTAACAGGTTCTGGTCATCTCGTGAGACCATCTGCAGTGCCTCGCCGCCCCACAGCTCCACCATGAACCCCGGCACTGCTCCTCAAGATGCCGTGCCTGCTCCCCAGGAGGTCCTCGCCCCCAACTCCCACCACTGTGGTTCTGCATCAACAGCTGAGCCTGGAAGAATGGAGACAGACAGCTTCTGAGTTTGTCACGAGCCCCAATGTGTGTCAGACACAGCGGCACCGTCGGCCTCAGTGGAGTCAGCTGCAAGTTCAGCTGCAAGTTCAACTGCAAGTTCAACTGCAAGTCAATGTCAGATACCCACGCAGGGGCTGCATGCATTGGCGGTAGTGCAGAACACCGGGGCAGCTGACAGGATGGCTCCGAACATCATGTCCGACACTGTGGAGAGTGCACCAGTGGACTCGGAGGAGGGGCATGGGGCAGGGACGCATGCCGAGGCTGAGAAGGAGAAGCAGGAGGTGTGGGAGGGGGAGGCAAGGGAGGAGGAATTGGCGGATTGTCTGCAAGGGAAGCTGGAGATTCGAGGTTGGGACATGCTCCGAGACGGCAAAGTACACACTTGTACAGCTCAATCAACTCACCATCATCCGAAACTTTGTTTGTTGTGCTTGAAAACCAGCCCAGTGTGCCCTCGTCTACTCCTGTCCTCTCCCACGCGGCCTCCACCCTCTCCTGCGCGTTCTGCGGTCGCTTCGGTCACTCCGAGGAACAGTGCTTCTCCAAGCGCGACGCCAGCGCACGCGCGAAGGAGAAGGCCGCGCAACGCACCCAGTACCGCTCTGGGAAGGGCAAGCACAAGGAGAACATGTTGGAGTCGAAGGACTTGAACAACGGCTCGGACACCGCCCAGGAGTCCGCTGGTGCGGCTACTGTGAGTGCTGGTTGTGCTCCTGCGCTGCTGTCCATCTCGGATCGCGCTTCGTGGCTCTTTTCGCCGGCAGCAGCTAACTGGAACACCGACACAGGTGCTTCTGCACACATGACCCCTCACCGTCACTGGTTTCGCTCCTACTCGCCGCACATCGTCCCCATCCGTCTCGCCAACTCGCATATCGTCTACTCGGCTGGATTGGGGTCTGTGGTGTTTCAGCCGGCGGAGAGGGGAGGGGTTGTACCGCCTGTGGTTGTACTACACGACGTCTTGCATGTTCCTGCGCTTGCCAGCAATCTACTGTCTGTTTTCCACCTCACGCGCGAGAAGGGCTACACCGTCGAGTTGTGCACATCAAGTGCGCTCTTCTACCATCAGGGGGAGCTGCGCTTCGAAGCCCGAGTCAACGAGCACAATGTCGGCTATCTCCTCGGCCACACGGTGTCTCAGACGAAGAACACGCTCTCTGCATCCTCTACTTACGGGGAGGACGAGTTACGATCGATGAGGAACGAAGAGGATCGTCCTTTATGGGCGACGATTCCAGCCAACTCATGTCACGACTACCCATGATCGTGGGAATAAACTTCAA
>WJSG01026638.1:0-14493 GCA_016618145.1 Sanghuangporus lonicericola | reverse complement strand
CCGGGAGGTATAAGTATCTTTGTCGCCCTCGGCGTTCCACCCTTTTGTCTGTGCTTACACTGTACTTCCATCACTGCTTTGTACTCATCCCTCTGTCTATATCCCCGCCCTATTCATGACAGAATACGCCACTGACCCAGAGACCATCCAGGAGTATCTCAACTCTCGTGACCGATGCGCAAACTGGGTCAACATCCACTCCCAAGGGCTGAGCTACGTCTCTCCCTCCTCGCCTCCGTCGATCCTGAGCGACGACGACCTACCTTTGTCTGGCTCGAGCGTATCCGACGCAGCGAGCTCGCATTCTCTACCACCCCGCATGCTCCTGCGCTACGGCGATGGTCGAGGAGACATACCCATCTCCCATGACTCTTCGCCGACACATAGTCACCAGCCGCAGTCCTCCCGCCACCGATCCCGATCCGGATCGCAAATCCCGCCTGCAGCTGCAGACGTCCCCCACCACCCAGCTCGCTATGCGCAGACGTTGTCCTATGCGTCGGGCTCGCGGTACGCACCGACCGGTGCGCCAGAAAACATCCGCGTCCTGCCGTCGCGGCAGGCAGAAGATTCTCAGCGCATGCCGGCGTCTAGCTCATCGCATCGTTCTCGTGGACCCCCTGCGCAGGCTATCTTCCACCCGCCGCAACCCTCGATTCACGATAGAGTTCCTCCCCTTGCAGATCCCCTTCGCACGTCTAGGCGAAGCGTCCATGCGCCCACGCCGAGACATGCGACCAGTTCCTCCGCACAACCCATCCCCGTCATCGCTTCTCCGACGCATTCCCAGCTCGCTGCCGGCGGGTCTCGATTCTACGAGCAGCCCGGTATGGCTGCGTCGACGATGCAGCACGGGCTTCCGTATGCCTACTCTCCCCCAGCGATCGTCTATGCCCCCTCTGGGCGGCACGGGTCCAAGTACCAGCCTCCCGCGATCGTCTACTCTCCCTCGTCGCACGGTCAGCGCCGTGCTCCCGCACCAGGAATAGCGTACAGTCGGTCCGATCCCCTTCCTCATCCCACGAACTACTCTCCTGTTCATTCTGGCGCGCACGGCTCGAGCTCGCGCCAGCGTGCGCATAGTACAGCAGGGCACGAGCAGGGCCGCGGACGGAGTCACGTCGACATGTCTTCGTCGTCACGATCGCGGACACGGACACGGACGCCCTCGCTCAGCCCGAGCGACAGCGACACCTCCAGCGACACGTCTGGAAGCACTTACTACGTCCTACCGTCTCCCGGCCAAAAGGTCCAGATCATCGTGAGTGTGCTATCTCCCGATCTCCCCCCGCCTAGTGCAGGGTCTACTGCGCCGTCCGATCTTTTTCTTGCTTCCCAGCCTCGATCCCAGTCCACGATTTACCGCATGTCTTTCATTCTGCTTATCACGCACACGGAGATTACTGACACCGTCCGTCTCGGTCGCGCTGCGCAGGTGCCGAATTCGGCGTCCGTCTACACCTCGAAGCCACAATCGTCGTCGCGGTCGCCCCACTCCCCGTCGTCCCCGCAGAGCCCGAAGAAACCGTTCTTGGCCAGGATATTCAGCCGCGGCTCGGGTTCGGTGGACTCGCGCGGCTCCAGCGGGGGTAAGCGGTTACGTCGCAGACATACTACTCTCGGAGGCACTCACCTCTCGTCGTCAAGTTCGCGCTGAGCGGGGCAGAATTCCTGGCCTGTGGAGATAGCTGGCGTCGCCACCGTGAGTTTGCTCCCCGCGTCGTTGTCGCGCGCTCGCGCTAATTCGGAGGCTTTGTTCAGCGCGCCCGGGTGGATCTGATAACCTTACTGAATCACTCTACCATAAGCCTCCGTCTCCTGACACGGACACGCCATGGCGTCAGCATTCTCGTGACACACTGGAACTATCCGTTTCTCGTCTGGATTCCCTATCGGCCTTTCACATTACATACCGCACGCTCGTTGTCTTCGCCCATGTTACCCCGTTTCCCATTTGTGTCGCATCATCATCCTACACCACTCCTTCATCTGGCATCTCGCATTCGGTTCTGGAACTGGGACTGTGTTGCATCACCCCATCTGACGTCCGCATCATCTGACGTCCACATCCCCTGTATACTCCCTGTACTTTTACGAAGCACTCCCATAGACGTACCCTCACCGTGTAATGCATACATACCATCATCCCCTGGTACCAGTGCTAGACGGCAAGGATCAAGAGCCAATACGCATACCGCTCCGTCATCTTTATGTAACGCAGTATGCGGGCATCAAACGCTGCAGTAGACTTCCCGACAAATGCGAACGCGAGGCTGCCTGCAGGGCGCAGGGTGTCCGGCGACTCGGGCCCCTGCTCCTGGCGTCCGAGTCTGAAGCTTACTTACCCTTCAATGTGCACAATCGCGCAACTCCCGCAACGGGTGGGCATCCGCCAACTGTGGCCTCGGAAGACGCACAGCTTCCGCAGATGATAGCGTGCCCACTGCCGAAGACCCAATCACGAAACGAGGCCGCGGATGCATACGCGTATGAGCTCCCGTTAAGCTTAAGCTCATGCTGCTCACCCGACGGGGCCTTGTGCTCGCCATCGGACAGATAGCGAGTTCTTCAGCGGCCTCCTTTGGGGCATGGAGGTTACGCGACGGTGGAGTCGGAGGCGGTTGGAGACGGACGTGATAGGAAACCCAAGCGCTGCGTTCGGGCTATGTGTTCACGTTCCCGAGCTGGGAGTGCGGGGCAGCGAGGAGGATGTTCGTGGAGCTGGATAGAGTGGACTGTCGCCGGTAGAGAGGCTTACCGTGTCCGACGCCAACGGGTGCTATGATCGTGGGCGGTGAAAGGTAGGCAGTCGGAATCATGAGCAGGGTCGGGCGACCGAGCTCCATAGCGCCTTCAAGAGGCGGCTGGAGTGTGCCTGTGTTGGATGGACTGTGCAGTACGTGCAGCAGCACCATGTCGGTGATTCAACGGACTTAGCGTTCGTGTAACATCAACGGACGTTTGCCATGAGGCGTTGATGTCTCGCGGGTGTCATGCTGTTCCCTGAGCCGAGATATTATGGAGTGCAGAATAAGTACCTGCACGGTCTTGTCTACTCAGTCACAATACTGCTACATAAGTATCACGGGAACGAAGTGGGAAGTGAGAAATGGGAGTCGATAACGTACAAGCAGCACTCCAAGCGGCGCATCGCACTCCCCGCTAGGTCTCTCCCCACACCATGTGAGCCACGTCCCTGACCAGCTTGAGCTTCTGCACCATGTCCTGGCAGATGACAGAAAACGCCGAACGCGAACGCAACGTCAGTCGGAGACGACATAAAAGGGAGCTGCGCAAGACGCCCCACCTCGTGCGTGACGAACGCAAATCCCCGCGAATGGGACGCAAAGCCGCACTGGGGACTGATACTGAGCCTGTCGATTGTCGGAGATGCGTCAGCATGTATCCACAGACAGCGAACAGCGAGCACCACCGCGTCAGGTGGAAGGGCGGTATGTACGTAGCGACAGCGAGACGAGGGAAGACGTACTGGTTCAGCGCCTCTTCCTCTGTTCTCGGGATCTCCCCGTGAGCTATCACCTCCGCGGCCTGCAAGATACGCCCGCGCAGGTCGTCCGGGTCTTCCAGCTGTTCAGTGTTGGTGCGTTGTGTGTCCACGGAGCGCCCAAGGGGGTTTCAGCCACAGGGGTCGTCAGATACGCGGGCTACCGTATGATAGAAGCGGAGATGGGCGCAAAGGTACGCACCACAGGAGTCTTTGTGGACACCAGTCCGAGAACGACCCTCTTGTTTGGCGGGAGAAAGCGCAGGGGCGCGAAGCTTCCGGCTTCTTTGGTGTCGTACTCGAGCTGCCGGCGGTATGAGATATGAGACGAGAATTAGTCGGAATAGACGGGGTGGGGAGGGGAGACGCACGTAGTAGCAGTCGAAGTTGAGCGTGGTCAGCAGCTTGCGCGCGATGTTGTCATATGGCCCGCGGGTGAAAGGAGAACCGTCGGGCTGACAAGAGGAGGGGCGTCAGACTTGAGCTTGAGCCGGAACAGGACACGATGACGGTGACGGTGGGCTCAGAGGATGACTGACCTTGACGTTGCCACGACAGATGTGCAATCCGATGGTCATGTCGCGGGGCTTGTCGCGCAGACAGTCGTTGTAGACGTCGAGGTACAGCTGGAACAGTTCTTCTGGGTCTACGCCAGCTTGCTCCATGCGCCCTCTCCATTCCGTGTCGCAGAAGCAAGATAGGATAGGGTCGTCGATCTGCAACTTTCCTTCCGATCGCAAAGCGACATGAGCCTCGTAGAGCTCGTGAGCTAGACGGTGACAGACTTACGGCATCCTCGAGCATATAAGTCGCGAATCTCTTCTCTGTATATCCTCGATACGTCTGCGAAATAATCGACTGGACAGTAATGCTCATCAGAGATATCGAGGAGGAGCGTGTCTCTTCAGGTCAACTCACCATCATTCGTGTACGCCGTCGGCTCGTACGTATATTTCCCATGGCGAAAGTGGTACCATTCCGGTGCACCGATCGTCAGCTTGATCTTGGACACGTTCTGTAGCACCGCGGTGAGACCGATTGGAGAGGCACGGAAGAACGTCAAGCATCTGTCCACATACTTGCGATCCCGCAACCTCCTTCATGAACTCAAACTCGTCTGCGTACACTGACGATGTCCTCCGCAATCTCTCCTGTGGACGATTACATCAGCGCCCATAGGCGACTGCATGGGGTTAGAGCGTACCACGCATATGTGTGTCACAGGCCAAGCTTGAACGAAGTTGAAGGGCTGGAGAGCATGGTGAGCGCTCCAGAAAGAGTGGGAAATGGTATGGATTACCTGAAACATATATTCGGGAGCTGCGGACCCATGTTCTGAGTTCAGTATCACCACAACCGCCGGCGATCGATGACACGTACCGTCGGGGACATCTTTCAAGCCACTCAGTTTGTCGTAGAAACCAGTATAGAATATGTCTCTTTATGCGAGTCGATGTCAGCGAAGCGTAGAACCCGACGGGAAGCCTAAACTCGCCTTCGAAACTCTCCGTCGGTAATGACTTCGAAGCCCAAGTCGAGTTGCAGCCTGACAATCTCCGCAATGCAGGCATCTTCGCAAGCCCGGAGCTCCTCGACAGTGCACTTGCCAAGCTCGTAGTCGGATCTGTTCTGCAAGAGGATGTCCGGACGCTTGAGGGAGCCAATGTGTTCCGCGCGGGGACCAGACATAGGAGGGGGAAAACACAGAGTGTATCTGGGGTGGGGAGGTATTCTGAGTTTATATTCTTTGTACACCGGTAGATAACCGGTCAGCAACGGATGCCATGGCACAGACCGGTTCCCGCAGCCGAACATTCATGGAGGCAGGACTTAGGATGGATCGAGCAAGATATGAGGCGGCCGAATGGGCGCAGTCACAGGGCCGAAAATGCGACGATAGTGGCGTTTCTCAGCGCCGTTGCAATAGAGTCCAGCGAGCACCGGATCGCAGCCGTGCGGGAGCAATGCTTGAGTGCACTTTAGGTCCGAAGGAGTGCAGAAGTGGTAAATGAGATGCTGCGAGCGCGAGCAGGCCGCACTCGGAGACGACCTCGGGGTGGACGGATATGGAGGGGAGCGTGCCAGCGTCGAAGACATGCCTAGTAGGATCCGGGTGGGCGCAGCATGTCAGCGTCGTGTGTATTAGATTGATCGTTCGAGCATCAATACCTTGAAGTTTAGTGTACACCCCGCAGGAAGTAATGCGACAACGTGGTAGATGTTTGACAGCGGCGCCCCCTGAATGATCGCACTTTTATGGTACTGCATATGACCATCTTGCACTGCAGAGAGGTCAGAGGCACAAGCAACCAAGTGTTCACCCAAAGCCATTGGTGGGAGCCTGTGGTCGTTCGGGGCGAAGGTGGCCATGGAACGAGACTTGGTTGGCCCATTGGGCCCAAGGTCGAGGTACCGCGGACATCGTGTGGTACCGCGACCACCTGGAGTTCAACGACCACGGCTGCGTATACATTGTCAGATATAGCATACGGGGAAGAGTGTACGAGGACGCACCGGGCTGGCACAAGTCTCCAATCGCGCCTGGAGTGAGTCGTACCGAGTACTTAATGTAAGTACTGTATCAAAGTGCATGTAACGTAGAGTACATTACCGGGTAGTAGGGAAATATCACGGTTCGCAACGGACAGTGGTACTTGTTTCTCCCATGAATTGTGATTGATACTTACTGGTATCTGAAAACAGGACCAGGTTCGCGTCCAAGCAGCACGCGCCGCCCGGCGACGATGCCGACGCAGGCCACGCGAGGAGCACGCGCGTGGTGACCAGATTCAAGGGGTCGTGAGACGATCACCCCTCCCGGTGAAAATATGGCGTTGGCTCTGTTTGTGCAGACGCGCGCACGTGCGGGCGTTCACTGCCTGATATGGTCAAGGCGGAGCTTTGCTTTCGTCCTCGAGGTCGGTCTCCCTGGCTTTCGTCGGGCATAAAGGACGAAGACACCATGGGCCACCCCACACACAGCTCTTTCCTCGCTCGCTCATTCTGCGACCCTCCTCCTCCTCCCCCGCGATGATGACCTCCCATCCCTTCCCCGTCTCAGCACCTCCCCAGCTCGACTCCAGCCTGTGGAACCGCTTTGAACAGTACCTCTCCTCGTCTGCATACGTGCACGATACCCTGCGTGAGGGCGGACCTTTGGGCTCAAGCTCGTACTATTTCATCGCCAGCGGAGACACATTCTCCCACCCCGCAGACCAGAGGCTTTCAGATAACTAGTGAGTACATACAGTTCACCCTCTTTCTCCCGCTTAACACTCTGCCATGAAGTTACAACTTGCCACCGGCAAGTAGGTCCACTGCGAGGCTCAACAAGTATGCTTTTGCGCAGGCCCCTGTACTCGCGCCGACACCCGCCACTCCCGAATTCGATGCCATTGACGACTTGGCACTCCCACCACCATTCTTGAGCTCCAATTTGGATGCATCCCAGAGCTACGCGCAGGACGCGGTCCCTTACAACGCGTTGGGAACCATCTGCAGGCTTCCATCTCCCATTCCGCAATCTCCTCCAGTATGTATCGCGCCCGCTCTCATAACTGCCCCGTCCACAAGCATGGACGCGCCCTTTGCCATAGCGCCCGGTGAGCCACCCGCGCGCACTCGTCTTCGCCACACGGCACCCCGCGTGCCCAATTTCCTACCCCCCGGTGAGCCACACCCGCGCACTCGTACACACCCCATACATCCCCGCGCGCCCTATCCGAGGCCCTCCCCGGAGCGGCACTCTCCTTGGGGCGAGCTCATCATCACCACGCGTCGCAACGTTCAAATTTCCCTCTCCTCTTCCTCTTCCTCCTCTTCCTCCTCCTCTTCCTCCTCTTCATCTAAAGCCCCGGCACGCGCGTCGTCTAACCCGTGGAAGTGCCCGCACTGCCCGTACGTCCAGCGCAACCGGCGCACCCCCGACCTCAAACGGCACATCAAGACGCACGCGGCCCCGGGCCAGCCCCCGGAGTGGGTGTGCTGCGGGGTGCCCGTCTTCGACGCTGCGGCGCACAACGTGCCGGCGGCGGTGCTGGAAAAGGGCGAGGTGTGGTGGTTCAACGGAGCGTTCATGATTGGCGGGTGCAAGAAGACGTTCACGCGGAGGGATGCGTATGCCCGACATTTGAAGCGCGAGGAGGAGAGGCGTTTGAAGCGCGAGAAGGAGAGGCGTTCGAGGGGCGAGGAGGAGAGGCGTTCGAGGGACGAGGAGGAGTGGTGCGTTGGGGACCCGTACGGGCCGTATCAGCTCGGGAACGCGCCGGAGGCGGATGAGGATTGCTGACGCTGGGTAAGTATGTGCATGTGGAGGTACGGGGAGGGTTCTTATCTGTTCTTGTGTTTGTGGTGGTCGCGCTGGCGCCGTTGCTGTATCTTTGCATTGTCCTGTAGTGTACAATTATCTGAATGTAAAGTTCGAGATCCAGTAGCTGCGCTCGAAGAACAGCCGTGTCTGCTTGGGTGGCAGCGGCGCGCGGCGCATCAGGTGCGTTGCTCAATTATAATCATGCTCTAAACCTCTGTTCTTCCCCTCCAACTGCGCGCGTGTCGCGCCAACTCACCTCATACCAGGTCTCATTACTCCAGGACCTCTCGCGATATCCCAGGCATCAACGTCCGATCGACAACAATGTTTTCAGTCTGCGGCTCCACGATGCCTCTGTCATAGCGAAAGAGCATACAAGAGAGCCCAGCCGGACGCGGAGGCACGCGAGAGCATCGTCTCAGACATTGACAGAGCTGTTCGGGCCCTCGTCTCTCGAGATCGAGTTACGGAGGCTCTTGTACGAGGTGGAGAGACCGAAGCGTGAGCGGCGATGCATAGGTATGTTCACCCGATTAACTGCTCGTATATGACTACGTATCCCGAATGCTCACGCGGAACAGCTTGAGTGGCACGTCGAGCCCAACGGTGACCGCTGTCGCGCGGAGGCGCGTGTTGTGCCGCGCATATGACGGACGTGGTTCTTCCTGCGCTTCTCCAGTCAACAGAGCCGGCAAGAAGGCTACCCTTATACCGCTTCTCCATCCGCCACGGTCCGCAAATATAGCTCGATAGCGTGAGCCGTGTGAGTCAACAACCATCACAACGGCGAGTCGCGGCTAGAAGCCTTGACATAGCCTCACCAACACAATACGTTGGTGAGCGATGCCGTCTTGCTCTTCCATCGACCTTGATTAAGACCAAGTTGCTCTTTCGGCAGGACTCGGACCCGCCGCACTCTGGAGACCTGAGGTTGCCATGCCCCAGTGTCAAGCTCTGCCTACTGAACCTTGCCAGAGGAGCGCCCAGGAACCGGGGCTGTACTGTGCTGAACATACCGCCGAGGCAAAGAAGCACGTCGACGCATACAACACGGCGAAGAGAGAGTCCGACGCGCTGGAGATCCTTGTTACGGACATCTCAAAGGCCAATGTATCGGAGCAGATCATGCGCGACTTCGACGAGGCGAGCACGGCGGCGGCGGTCTTGAAGGCGTTTGCGGACCGCTTGGATAGGGCTATCAAGGTGGCGGAGGAGTACCAGGTCCACTTTGGTGCCGAGAGTGCGTTCGTCGTGACGCTCCTTGCTTGCATCGAGAGTTTAGCTGAACGAGGATGCAGACCACTTGGCCTCGAAGGAGTCCGTCGCCGAACTCGGGAAGAAGAGGGACGCCGCTTTCGAGGTCCTGGCCAAAGCTGAGTTGTGGCGGTCTAATACAAGGGAGTTGGACCCGAAATCGTAAGTCAGCGCGTCGACCAACTCTGGAGGTTGCACTGACGCACACACGCATAGGAACGTCGCCTCAATACCTCGTCAAGCGCAAGCAGCGGAAAATCGATGTCAGGCGTACCTTGAGACCGAAGGATGCAGTCCTTGTCCCGACCCGGCAGCGGAAGGCCTGCGGTTCTGTCTTGCACATCACGCAAAGCACAGTTCGTCACTATCTGGACTGGAGAAGTCGAGAATACAGTGCCGCGAGTCTCTCGACGACTACGAGAGCGTCTTCGGAAGCGGCTCTCGGGCGGAGACTATCAAGTTCCTACAGAAGTACGTCGTCAGCGTCAGGACGGTGATTGAGCACCTGGAGGAGCACCAGCAGCAGTTCCAGTGCAAAAGTACGTACGAACGACTCGTTGTCCGAGTCGATGTTGATTCATCGTTCGCAGCGGAGGAGCAGCATGCAGCAGCTATATCTGAACTGGAGCAGAGGCGAAAGAAGGCCATGTCGAAGGTTGATGACCTGGTCTTATGGGACAATGTGGTCTCCCTAGCTAAGGTGCGAGTTGGACGAGTGTCTTCTGAAGTGGATGGACGCTGACGGTCGTGTCGAATCTGCAGAAAGCGGCTCCGTTTGGCTCGATGGCGTTCTTCGTGATGTTGATATGCATTGTGTTGAGTCAGTGAGGCATCCACACGCGTGGTTGCGCTCATGTCTCTTCGATAGTAGCAGCGACTTCTTGGCCCTCCCACTGCACGAGCACTGTAGGAGACGCTCATACATCGCAGGCAATTCACTTCCCATAATGGGACCGACCACACCCTGCGGATCTACACAGGAATCATTGCGTTCCTGTCGAAGCTGAACTCTATCAGACCGACGCGTGTGCCACGCGGAGCGAGTCAAATGAACCTGCCATTGCCATCCGCCCTTGTCCGCGCGCAACGTGCATATATCCTTCTTGCTTCTCCCCAGCTCGTGCTACTTCGAGTATGCGACAGTGCCGTGCTCGGACCACCGGAGACGACGGGCAGCAGACGCGATGCAAGACCCAGCCGCCGCCCAACATGAAGTACTGCCAGGGGTGCTACACGGCGTATCGAAGACAGACAGACGCATACAAGAAGGCGACGAAGGAGGCCGAAGAGCTGGAGGTGCCAGTAAAGACCCTCATGAGTACGGGCGTGTGGGGATGCAAGGACTCGGAGGAGGTCAGTCTGATCCGGGTGATGGCGAAGACCTACGCCGAGTGCCTGGAGCGGGCGATCCAGGGAAGGGAGGAGCATCACATGCAATTCTTCGTCGAAGGTCCGTAGTTCTGGATGTTGGTAGAGCGTCGTAGTCGAGGCTGGAGGTTGCTCGTGTGCTTTCTTTAGCGGACGCTGCCCATCAGGAGTACCTGGACACTCTTCGAGAGAAGCGGACAGACGCGCTCGCGTTCCTCGACAAGGTCGACGAGCGGAAGCACTCGCTGTTGAAGCAGGAGCAGGAACGGAAGCGTCGAGAAGAGGCTGAGAGAATGCGACATGAGCTCGATGGAGCTCGGCTGAGGTACCTCGAACAGGAGAACGAGAGGTTGAAGAGGATCGAGCGCGACAGGTAAGTGCATTTGGACAATTACATCGAGAGCATGGTTCACGTATATCGACCAATGTTCAGAGAGAAGGCAGTCGCGAGCAGCACCGCCATCATGCCGTCACGGTGCTGTGCCCCTCCGTTTGCATATGAGGAGCAAGTATGCTGCACGTTCCCCGCCCCTGCACACCGGTTGTTCTGCGATGCCCATCGTGAGGAACACCGCGCTGCTGCATCCAAGCTCAAGCAAGTCAAGCGAGCCGCCGAAGAGGCCTGCTTCAAGACCGGCGCCATGCTGCTTAGCTTCAAATCGGGTCGTGCCTCCTTGAACGACGTGGAAGTGGAGCTCCAACGCTGGGTCGCGGCTCTCGAGGAGGAGATCCAGCTGGTCGAAACGCATCAACAGCGATTCCAATGCAAAGGTTTCTGTTTTTGTCCACGGTGTCACGGTCTGTGTGAGTCTGAACCTCGTCATCACTGCTTCAGCTGCTTCCCCACACGCCAGCGACATGGCCAAGTTAAGATCGAACCGCGATGAGACCAAGGAACTCTTGTGGTGTACAACTGTCGACGAAGAGCCAACAGTCCCCGGGTCGGGACTGGACCCGCTCGTTTTGGTGAGCGCGTCGACGGCATACATGAGCGTTGAACTGCCACTGAACGCGTGCGTGCTGTTCCAGGGAGCGGCGGCGTTGGGTGTCGGTGCATACTTCGGGATCCCGAAGGGGTTGGAGCATCCTGTTGGGCGCAATCACTGTGGTCGGCATGTCAATGCGGTCCATGCGACAGTGGCACGATTCTAGGAGAACCTGGGCGTAGGGATGAATGCAACTTGAACATCGAGCCTGAAACTTATGTGTCGCAAGCATCAATACGTGGCTGTTTTTGTGTGCGTTTACCCTCTTCGATATTGCCAGATCACGCTCGCAGTCAGACGCGCTGGGACTGCCGCAGCCGTACATAGACGTCGAACTGTCGCAGCATCCATAGAGCATTCACGATGAGCATCCGCATTGATCCCACGCGAGACGGCGTGAATGCGAACCCCACGCTCTAAGGGCGTTGCATATGTAAGAGCACGAACACGCACCACTCTCCCGCCTTACAGTCTCTCCCCTCATTCGCAGCCGCACGATTCGTCCATAGAGCCCACCTATCGGACGCCTTAGAACAAGGCGCGCACTCGGCCTGCATACGCAAGTCACATCCGACCAGCCGTTCAGTCATGCGCACTGATCCAAGCACCTAAAATCGAGGAAGCGGGGCGGCGAAGTATATGCACGATCTGGACGACTCGGACACGCTCCTTTTCTCTCAGACGTCGCCGCCGCCAGGACGCGGAGCAGAATGGCGCTCAGTAGGCAGTTCCTGATCGAATGTGAGTGTCTCTTCCGAGTGGACCGGTCGGCCGTGAAGGCGGCCAGCTGCAACTTTAGATTCTGATCGACTCTACCAGGATACCGAGCTCGAGCGGTGGCGAGCGACCTCAGCCGAAAGCGTGCAGGCTTGACGGGTTTTGTGCGCCGGATCCGACCCCAACTATATCGGAAAGGAGAGGGAATTGCAGAGGGAAGATGGACCGGGGCGAGAGATAAACGTGCCACGGGAGAAACCTCCGGGAGGATGCGCAAGGCGATGCCGAGCAACCCGTGCCTAAAGGGCCAAAAACGCCGCGCAAGGACGCTTCCAGCTGCGAACGCGTTCCGCCAAGATCAAGGTCGAAGAAGTGCTGCCAGGACGAGGCCCGAGGGCTATGAAGACAACAAGTCCGAAGAGGCTCGGGGTCCTGACTCGGTGCCGCGAACCGAAGGACCGACGGTAGCAATCCATGCCGCAGGAAGCACGACTCGCAGCGGCCAGCACGTGGACTCTGCGCCGTCGCAGGAAGAGGAGACAGGTGCGGTCCGGGAGGCAGAGATGCATAAGCCGCTGAACGAGCGTTGGAGCGAGAGCCAAGAGACCGCGTCGAAGAAGATTGAATAGGGTCAAAGAGGTGCAGTGGGCAACTACATGGCGAGCGGAGGAAGAGGCAATCCGATCGAGGGGCTAGAGTTGGCGGGCATGAAGCAAAGAGTTCATCGGTACGTGACGATAAGGCCTCCCGAGGTACTGACGACAAGCGTCTTCGTCTGTACTGTGGTCGGCGCAGCGCTCATCCGCGGGTCTACGGGACAGGGATACAGTGGTCATGCGGTGAGTGCGACTGGTACCTAGTGTCCGCCGTGCTGAGACTGTCAGCGACAAGAAATGATACTTACCTATGCGCACAACAATAAGTAGCTTGACTGACAGATGCATGGGTTGGCGGACGTTCGCTCTTTTCCTCTGTCAATGAATGGATCCTCTTCAATAGTCGGAAGGAATTGAGGCGAAGTCACCGGTCGTGGTCATGGGCGGGATGCAAGGACCGTAATGAGCGGCGTCTCGTCATTTTATCCTGAAAATTTGCTCGCCTTAGCGATATGCTTCCGCGATGCAGGACGACGACTCCGAGGAGGTGGATTTGCTTCCGCTGAGTGAGATCGCGATCGTACGGGTGAACCTGTTCCGGACACTCTGTGTGGCCGATTTGGGCCGATCGAGATCTCCGCCGCTTCTCCATCTCCTCAACCCCTGTCACGGCGGGAAGCATATACACCGGCGGGGCATGGACCTACAAGGTAACACAACATCTGGCGGTGCAGCCACTGGGGCATGCAGGGGTCGTTAACCCATTCCAACAGTCAGAGGGTTCGTTAGTGGAGCGGTGGTGCTGTCAGACCCGGGTGTCTCCGGTCTACCTCCTGCGTTCAAGAGAAAGGCTGCGCGGTACTCACTGTCAGAGTCTGAACTCCTTCTGCCTTTCGGACTTCCTGGCCTGGCAAGTAATTGAAGCCCCGTCGGACAGACGGAACTGCCACACCACGCCGTCCGCATGCTCGATGCGCAGCCTCGGAGCGCTGAACACACGACAGAACCTTCCGCCACCGGTCTGTGCGCAGCGCAACGCCCATGTCGGGACGGCGTATGTACAGCGCATCGCGCAGTCGGGATTCTGGCATCCGGGGACATGCTGCATCGTAGGCCCGTCGTTGTGGACGGAGATTTGGGCCGAGGGTCGAAGTCGACTGTCGCAGACTCGCAGCCGGATGTCAATGATGATGATTGTAATCGTGATATCCATTCCAATCGTGCGTGCGTATCTCTAAATGTAAAAAGTCGTGATGTCTACCTGCAGAGCTACAACTATAACCTACTACAGCGGGCTACAGAAAACAGAAAACGGAGACAGGGAACGGAGACAGGCACAGGAAGATGCGGATGGAGGATCCGGGTCGTGCGAGATGGTAAAAGTACAGTGCGGGTATGCGCCCGGGAAAAATTACGATTATCTATGCGATAGCGAGTGAGGGTTCGAGCGTCATGCGGGAATTCCGGAAGCGCAATCACGGGAAAGGAGGAAGAGCACGGTGGAAGAATTAAGGAAAGTGTACAGCGCGCAGGGGAGAAGAGGCGGAGATGAAGGAAGCAGCGTCCATGGAGGAACCCTCCGAAGCATAATGTGAGAGAATAGACATGGGAAGCACCTCAGTTCGGACAGCGGGTCGTCGGGGCACGGAACGGAGGAAACGAGGGCGCAGCGGAAGACGCGGTGGCCGTCACCGGGACGCCGAGCGCCGCCTGCTGCTATCCCGCCTCACGGAGCGTCCACCCGAGCGGCCGTCGCCC
>WJSG01026637.1:0-13693 GCA_016618145.1 Sanghuangporus lonicericola | reverse complement strand
ATCCCCTTCGCACGTCTAGGCGAAGCGTCCATGCGCCCACGCCGAGACATGCGACCAGTTCCTCCGCACAACCCATCCCCGTCATCGCTTCTCCGACACATTCCCAGCTCGCTGCCGGCGGGTCTCGATTCTACGAGCAGCCTGGCATGGCTGCGTCGACGATGCAGCACGGGCTTCCGTACGCCTACTCTCCCCCAGCGATCGTCTATGCCCCTTCTGGGCGGCACGGGTCCAAGTACCAGCCTCCCGCGATCGTCTACTCTCCCTCGTCGCACGGTCAGCGCCGTGCTCCCGCACCAGGAATAGCGTACAGTCGGTCCGATCCCCTTCCTCATCCCACGAACTACTCTCCTGTTCATTCTGGCGCGCACGGCTCGAGCTCGCGCCAGCGTGCGCATAGTACAGCAGGGCACGAGCAGGGCCGCGGACGGAGTCACGTCGACATGTCTTCGTCGTCACGATCGCGGACACGGACACGCACGCCCTCGCTCAGCCCGAGCGACAGCGACACCTCCAGCGACACGTCTGGAAGCACTTACTATGTCCTACCGTCTCCCGGCCAAAAGGTCCAGATCATCGTGAGTGTGCTATCTCCCGATCTCCCCCCGCCTAGTGCAGGGTCTACTGCGCCGTCCGATCTTTTTCTTGCTTCCCAGCCTCGATCCCAGTCCACGATTTACCGCATGTCTTTCATTCTGCTTATCACGCACACGGAGATTACTGACTCCGTCCGTCTCGGTCGCGCTGCGCAGGTGCCGAACTCGGCGTCCGTCTACACCTCGAAGCCACAATCGTCGTCGCGGTCGCCCCACTCCCCGTCGTCCCCGCAGAGCCCGAAGAAACCGTTCTTGGCCAGGATATTCAGCCGCGGCTCGGGTTCGGTGGACTCGCGCGGCTCCAGCGGGGGTAAGCGGTTACGTCGCAGACATACTACTCTCGGAGGCACTCACCTCTCGTCGTCAAGTTCGCGCTGAGCGGGCCAGAATTCCTGGCCTGTGGAGATAGCTGGCGTCGCCACCGTGAGTTTGCTCCCCGCGTTGTTGTCGCGCGCTCGCGCTAACTCGGAGGCTTTGTGTTCAGCGCGCCCGGGTGGATCTGGTAACCTTACTGAATCACTCTACCATCAGCCTCCGTCTCCTGACACGGACACGCCATGGCGTCAGCATTCTCGTGACACACTGGAACTATCCGTTTCTCGTCTGGATTCCCTATCGGCCTTTCACATTACATACCGCACGCTCGTTGTCTTCGCCCATGTTACCCCGTTTCCCATTTGTGTCGCATTATCATCCTACACCACTCCTTCATCTGGCATCTCGCATTCGGTTCTGGAACTGGGACTGTGTTGCATCACCTCATCTGACGTCCGCATCATCTGACGTCCACATCCCCTGTATACTCCCTGTACTTTTACGACGCACTCCCATAGACGTACCCTCACCGTGTAATGCATACCATCATCCCCCGGTACCAGTGGTAGACGGCAAGGCTCAAGAGCCAATACGCAGACCGCTCCGTCATCTTTATGTAACGCAGCATGCGGGCATCAAACGCTGCAGTAGACTTCCCGACAAAGACGAACTCGAGGCTGCCTGCAGGGCGCAGGGTGTCCGGCGACTCGGGCCCCTGCTCCTGGCGTCCGAGTCTGAAGCTTACCCTTCAACCATGATGTGCACAATCGCGCAACTCCCGCAACGGGTGCGCATCCGCCAACTGTGGCCGCGGAAGACGCACAGCGTGCGCAGATGATAGCGTGCCCACTGCCGAAGACCCAATCACGAAATGAGGCCGCGGATGCATACGCGTATGAGCTCCCGTTAAGCTTAAGCTCATGCTGCTCACCCGACGGGGCCTTGTGCTCGCCATCGGGCAGATAGCGAGTTCTTCAGCGGCCTCCTTTGGGGCATGGAGGTTACGCGACGGTGGAGTCGGAGGCGGTTGGTGACGGATATGTTAGGAAACCCAAGCGCTGCGCGCTCGTGCTCCATGTTCACGTTCCCGGGGTGAGAGCAGGTGAGAGTGCGGGGTAGCGAGAAGGATGTTCGTGGAGCTGGTTGCGTTCGCAAGTAGAGAGGCTTGGTACCGTGTCCGACGCCAACGGGTGCTATTCTTGTGGGCGGTGAACGGTAGGCGGTCGGAATCATATGAGTAGGGTCGGGCGACCGAGCTCCATCGCGCCTTCAAGCTTCAAGCTTCAACAGGCGGCCGGAGTGTGACTGTGTTGGATGGACTGTGCAGTACGCGCAGCAGCACCATACCGGTAATTCAACGGACTTAGCGTGCGTGTAACATCAACGGACGTTTACCATGAGGCGTTGATGTCTCGCGGGTGTCATGCTGTTCCCTGAGCCGAGATATTATGGAGTGTAGAATCAGTACCTGCACGGTCGTGTCTACTCAGTCACAATACTGCTACATAAGTATCACGGGAACGAAGTGGGAAGTGAGAAATGGGAGTCGATAACGTACAAGCAGCACTCCAAGCGGCGCATCGCACTCCCCGCTAGGTCTCTCCCCACACCATGTGAGCCACGTCCCTGACCAGCTTGAGCTTCTTCATCATGTCCTGGCAGATGACAACGCCGAACGCGAACGCAACGTCAGTCGCAGTTGAAAACAACATGAAGAGCAGCTGCGCAAGACGCCCCACCTCGTGCGTGACGAACGCAAACCCCCGCGAGTGAGACGCAAAGCCGCACTGGGGACTTATACTGAGCCTACCGATTGTCGGAAAATGCGTCAGCATGTATCCACAGACAGCGACGAGCGAGTGCCACCGCGTCAGGTGGAAGGGCGGTATGTATGTAGCGACAGCGAGACGAGGGGAGGAGACGTACTGGTTGAGCGCCTCTTCCTCTGTTCTCGGGATCTCCCCGTGAGCTATCACCTCCGCCGCCTGCAAGATACGCCCGCGCAGTTCGTCCGGGTCTTCCAGCTGTTCAGTGTTGGTGCGTTGTGTGTCCACGGAGCGCCCAAGGGCGTTTCAGCCACAGGAGTCGTCAGATACGCGTACGCTGGCTACACAGAAGGGGAGATGGGAGCAAAGGTACGCACCACAGGAGTCTTTGTGGACACCAGTCCGAGAACGACCCTCTTGTTTGGCGGGAGGTAGCGCAGGGGCGCAAAGCTTCCGGCTTCTTTGGTGTCGTACTCGAGCTGCCGGCAGTATGAGATATGAGAAGAGAATTGGTCGTAGAAGGGATGGGGAGGGGAGACGCACATAGTAGCAGTCGAAGTCGAGCGTGGTCAGCAGCTTGCGCGCGATGTTATCATATGGCCCGCGGGTGAAAGGAGAACCGTCGGGCTGACAAGAGGAGGGGCGTCAGATTTGAGTTGGAACAGGGCACGATGACGGTGACGGTGGGCTCGGAGGATGACTGACCTTGACGTTGCCACGACAGATGTGCAATCCGATGGTCATGTCGCCGGGCTTGTCGCGCAGACAGTCGTTGTAGACGTCGAGGTACAGCTGGAACAGTTCTTCTGGGTCCACGCCAGCTTTCTCCATGCGCCCTCTCCATTCCGTGTCGCAGAAGCAAGACAGGATAGGATCGTCGATCTGCAACTTTCCTTCCGATCGCAAAGCGACATGAGCCTCGTAGAGCTCGTGAGCTAGACGGTGACAGACTTACGGCATCCTCGAGCATATAGATCGCGAATCTCTTCTCTGTATATCCTCGATACGTCCGCGAAGTAATCGACTGGATGGGGATGCTCATCAGAGATATTTAGGAGGAGCGTGTCACTTGGGTTCAACTTACCATCATTCGTGTACGCCGTCGGCTCGTACGTATATTTCCCGTGGCGAAAGTGGTACCATTCCGGAGCACCGATCGTCAACTTGATCTTGGAAACGTTCTGCGGCATTGCGGTCAACCCCCCCAATACAGGCACGGAGAACTTCAAACATCTGTATGCATACCTGTGATCCTACAACTTCCTTCATGAACTCGAACTCGTCTCCGTACACTGACGACGACCTCCGCAATCTCTCCTGAGGACGGCCGATTCAGCGCCCATAGGCGACTGCATGGGTTAGAGCGTACCACGCATATGTGTGTCACAGGCCAAGCTTGAACGAAGTTGAAGGGCTGGAGAGCATGGTGAGCGTTCCAGAAAGAGTGGGGAATGGTATAGATTACCTGAAACATATATTCGGGAGCTGCGGACCCATGTTCTGAGTTCAGCATCACCACAACCGCCGGCGATCGATGACACGTACCGTCGGGGACATCTTTCAAGCCACTCAGCTTGTCGTAGAAACCAGTATAGAATATGTCTCTATATGCGAGTCGATGTCAGCGAAGCGTGGAACCCGACGGGAAGCTTAAACTCGCCTTCGAAACTCTCCGTCGGTAATGACTTCGAAGCCCAAGTCGAGTTGCAGCCTGACAATCTCCGCAATGCAGGCATCTTCGCAAGCCCGGAGCTCCTCGACAGTACACTTGCCGAGCTCGTGGTCGGATCTGTTCTGCAAGAGGATGTCCGGACGTTTGAGGGAGCCAATGTGTTCCGCGCGGGGACCAGACATAGGAGGGGGAAAACACAGAGTGTATCTGGGGTGGGGAGGTATTCTGAGTTTATATTCTTTGTACACCGGTAGATAACCGGTCAGCAACGGATGCCATGGCACAGACCGGTTCCCGCAGCCGAACATTCATGGAGGCAGGACTTAGGATGGATCGAGCAAGATATGAGGCGGCCGGATGGGCGCAGTCACAGGGCCGAAAATGCGACGATAGTGGCGTTTTTCAGCGCCGTTGCAATAGAGTCCAGCGAGCACCGGATCGCAGCCGTGCGGGAGCAATGCTTGAGTGCACTTTAGGTCCGAAGGAGTGCAGAAGTGGTAAATGGGATGCTGCGAGCGCGAGCAGGCCGCACTCGGAGACGACCTCGGGGTGGACGGATATGGAGGGGAGCGTGCCAGCGTCGAAGACATGTCTAGTAGGATCCGAGTGGGCGCAGCATGTCAGCGTCGTGTGTATTAGATTGATCGTTCGAGCATCAATACCTTGAAGTTTAGTGTACACCCCGCAGGAAGTCATGCGACAACGTGGTAGATGTTTGACAGCGGCGCCTTCTGGATGATCGCACTTTTATGGTACTACATATGACCATCTTGCACTGCAGCGAGGTCAGAGGCACAAGCAACCAAGGGTCCACACATTCATGGGAGGCCTGCTGTCGTTCGGGGTGAGGGTGGCCATGGAACGAGACATTTGGTCGGGCCATTGGGCCCAAGGTCAAGTTACCGCGGACATCGTGTAGTACCGCAACCATCCGGACCTCAAGTACCACTGCAGCTGCGTATTCAACATCAGATAAATCATACGGGGAAGAGTGTAGGAGGACGCACTGGGTTGGCGTAAGTCTTCTCTATCGCACCTGAAGTGAGGAGTCGTACTGAGTTAAGTAAGCACTGTGTCAAAGTGCCGTACGTTACATGGCAGCAGGGAAATATCACGGTCCGCAACAGACAGTGATACTTGTTTCTCCCATGAATTGTGGATCATACTTACTTGTATCTGAAAACAGGACCAGGTTCGCGTCAAGCCTCGCGCGCCGACGATGCCGACGCAGGCCACGCGAGGAGCACGCGCGTGGTGACCAGATTCAAGGGGCCGTGAGACGATCACCCCTCCCGGTGAAAATATGGCGTTGGCTCTGTTTGTGCAGACGCGCGCACGTGCGGGCGTCCACTGCCTGATATGGTCAAGGCGGAGCTTTGCTTTCGTCCTCGAGGTCGGTTTCTCTGGCTTTCGTCGGGCATAAAGGACGAAGACACCATGGGCCACCCTACACACAGCTCTTGCCTCGCTCGCTCACTCTGCGACCCTCCTCCTCCTCCCCCGCGATGATGACCTCCCATCCCTTCCCCGTCTCAGCACCTCCCCAGTTCGATTCTAGCCTGTGGGACCGCTTTAGACAGTACCTCTCCTCGTCTGCATACGTGCACGATACCCTGTGTGAGGACGGATCTCTGGGCTCAAGCTCGTACTATATCGTCGCCAGCGAAGACACATTCTCCCACCTCGCAGACCGGACGCTTTCAGATAACTAGTGAGTACATACAGGTTCACCCTCTTTCTCCCGCTTAACACTCTCCCATGAAGTTCCAACTTGCCACCGGCAAGCAGGTCTACTGCGAGGCTGAACAAGTATGCTTTCGCGCAGGCCCCTGTACTCGCGCCGACACCCGCCACTCCCGAATTCGATGCCATTGACGACTTTGCACTCCCACCACCATTCTTGAGCTCCAGTTCGGGTACATCCCCGAGCTACGCGCAGGACGCGGTCCCTTACAACGCGTGGGGAACTATCTGCAGGCTTACATCTCCCATCGAGCAAGCCCCTCCAGTATGCATCGCGCCCGCTCTCATAACTGCCCCGTCCACAAGACTGGACGCGCCCTTTGCCATAGCGCCCGGTGAGCCACCCGCGCGCACTCGTCTTCGCCACACGGCACCCCGCGTGCCCAATCTCCTACCCCCCGGTGAGCCACACCCGCGCACTCGTACACACCCCATAAATCCCCGCGCGCCCTATCCGAGGCCGTCCCCGGAGCGGCACTCTCCTTGGGGCGAGCTCATCATCACCACGCGTCGCAACGTTCAAATTTCCCTCTCCTCTTCCTCTTCCTCTTCCTCTTCCTCCTCCTCTTCCTCCTCCTCTTCATCTAAAGCCCCGGCACGCGCGTCGTCTAACCCGTGGAAGTGCCCGCACTGCCCGTACGTCCAGCGCAACCGGCGCACCCCCGACCTCAAACGGCACATCAAGACGCACGCGGCCCCGGGCCAGCCCCCGGAGTGGGTGTGCTGCGGGGTGCCCGTCTTCGACGCTGCGGCGCACAACGTGCCGGCGGCGGTGATGGAAAAGGGCGAGGTGTGGTGGTTCAACGGGGCGTTCATGATTGGCGGGTGCAAGAAGACGTTCACGCGGAGGGATGCGTATGCCCGGCATTTGAAGCGCGAGGAGGAGAGGCGTTTGAAGCGCGAGGAGAGGCGGAGGAGGGGCGAGGAGGAGAGGCGTTCGAGGGACGAGGAGGAGTGGTGCGTTGGGGACCCGTACGGGCCGTATCAGCTCGGGAACGCGCCGGAGGCGGATGAGGATTGCTGACCCTGGGTATGTACATACATGTGGAGGTACGGGGAGGGTTCTTATCTGTTCTTATGTTTGTGGTGGTCGCGCTGGTGCTGTTGCTGTATCTTTGCATTGTCCTATAGTGTACGATGACCTGAATGTGAAGTTCGAGATTCCAGTAGCTGCGCTCGAAGAACAGCCATGTCTGCTTGGGTGGCAGCGGCGCGCGGCGCATCAGGTGCGTTGCTCAATTATAATCATGCTCTAAACTTCTGTTCTTCCCCTTCAACTGCGCGCGTGTCGCGCCAACTCACCTCATACCAGGTCTCATTTTTCCAGGACCTCTCGCGATATCCCAGGCATCAACGTCCGATCGACGACAATGTTTTCAGTCTGCGGCTCCACGATGCCTCCGTCATAGCGAATCAGGCGTACAAGAGAGCCCAGCCGGGCGCGGAGACACGCGAGAGCATCGTCTCAGACATTGACAGAGCTGTTCGGGCCCTCGTCTCTCGCGATCGAGTTACGGAGGCTCTTGTACGAGGCGGAGAGACCGAAGCGTGAGCGGCGATGCATAGGTATGTTCACCCGATTGACTGCTCGTATATAACTACGTATCCCGAATGCTCACGCGGAACAGCTTCTGTGGCACGTCGAGCCCAACAGTGACCGCTGTCGCGCGGAGGCGCGTGTTGTGCCGCGCAGATGACGGACGTGGTTCTTCCTGCGCTTCTCCAGTCAACAGAGCCGGCAAGAAGGCTACTCTTATACCGCTGCTCCGTCCGCCACGGTCCGCAAATATAGCTCGATAGCGTGAGCAGTGTGAGTCAACAACCATCACAACGGCGAGTCGCGGCTAGAAGCTTTAACATAGCCCCACCAACACAATACGTTGGTGAGCGGTGACTTCTTGCTCTTCCATCGACCGTGACTAAGACCAAGTTGCTCCATCGGCAGCACTCGGACCCGCCTCACTCTGGAGACGTGGGCTTGCCATGCCCCAGTGTCAAGCTCTGCCTAGCTGCCAGAATAGCGCCCAGGAACCGGGGCTGTACTGTGCTGAACATGCCGCCGAGGCAACGAAGCACGTCGACGCATACAACACGGCGAAGAGAGAGGCCGACGCGCTGGAGATCCTTGTCGCGGACTTCGCAAAGGCAGACATATCGGAGCAGTTGCGCGACTTCGGCGAGGCGGGCACTGCGGCGGCGGTCTTGAAGGCGTTTGCGGACCGCTTGGATAGGGCTATCAAGGTGGCGGAGGAGTACCAGGTTCACTTTGGTGCCGAGAGTGCGTTCGTCGTGACGCTCCTTGCTTGTATCGAGAGTTGTGCTGATCGAGGATGCACTGGCAGACCACTTAGCCTCGAAGGAGTTCGTCGCCGAACTCGGGAAGAAGAGGGACGCCGCTCTCGAGGTCCTCGCCAAAGCTGAGCTGTGCAAGTCGGTGCTGAGGGAGTTGGAGCCCAGATCGTAAGCCAGCGCGTCGGGCAATGCTGGAGGCTGTACTGACACACACACGCATAGGGCTGTTACCTCAATACCTCGTCGAGCGCAAGCAGCGGAGAATCGATGCCAGGCGTACCTTGAGACCGAAGGATGTAGTCCTTGTCCCGACCCGGTAGCGGAAGGCCTGCGGTTCTGTCTTGCACATCACGCAAAGCACAGTTCGTCACTCTCTGGACTGGAGAAGGCGAGAATACAGTGCCGCGAGGCTCTCGACGACTACGAGAGCGTCTTCGGAAGCGGCTCTCGGGCGGACACTATCAAGCTCCTACAGAAGTACGTCGTCAGCGTCAGGATGGTGAGGGAGCATCTGGAGGAGCACCAGCAGCAGTTCCGTTGCAAAAGTACGTACGAACGACTCATTGTCCGAGTCGATGTTGATTCATCGTTCGCAGTGGAGGAGCAGCATGCAGCAGCTATATCTGAACTGGAGCAGAGGCGAAAGAAGGCCATGTCGAAGGTTGATGATCTGGTCTTATGGGACAATGTGGTCTCCCTAGCTAAGGTGCGAGTTCGATGAGCGTCTTCTGAAGTGGATGGACGCTGACGGTCGTGTCGAATCTGCAGAAAGCGGCTCCGTTTGGCTCGATGGCGTTCTTCGTGATGTTGATATGCATTGTGTTGAGTCAGTGAGGCATCCACACGCGTGGTTGCGCTCATGTCTCTTCGATAGTAGCAGCAACTTCTCGGCCCACCCACTGCACGAGTACTGTAGGAGACGCTCATACATCGCAGGCAATTCACTTCCCATAATGGGACCGACCACCCTCTGCGGATCTACACAGGAATTATTGCGTTCCTGTCGAAGCTGAACTCTATCAGACCGACGCGTGTGCCACGCGGAGCGAGTCAAATGAATCTGCCATTGCCATCCGCCCTTGTCCGTGCGCAACGTGCTTATATTCTTCTTGCTTCTCCCCAGCTCGAGTATGCGACAGTGCCGTGCTCGGACCACCGGAGACGACGGGCAGCAGACGCGATGCAAGACCCAGCCGCCGCTCAACATGAAGTACTGCCAGGGGTGCTACACGGCGTATCGAAGACAGACAGACGCATACAAGAAGGCGACGAAGGAGGCCGAAGAGCTGGAGGTGCCAGTAAAGACCCTCATGAGTACGGGCGTGTGGGGATGCAAGGACTCGGAGGAGGTCAGTCTGATCCGGGTGATGGCGAAGACCTACGCCGAGTGTCTGGAGCGGGCGATTCAGGGAAGGGAGGAGCACCACAGGCAATTCTTCGTTGAAGGTACGTGTTTCTGGATGTTGGAGGAGCGTCGTAGTCGAGGCTGGAGGTTGCTCGTGTGCTTTGTTTAGCGGACGCTGCCCATCAGGAGTACCTGGACACTCTTCGAGAGAAGCGGAAAGATGCGCTCGCGTTCCTGGACAAGGTCGCAGACCGAAAGCACCCGCTGTCGAAGCTGGAGCTGGAGCAGAAGCCTCGAGAAGAGGCTGAGAGAATGCGGCATGAGCTCGATGGAGCTCGGCTGAGGCGGCTCGAACGGGAGAAACAGAGGCTGGTAAGGAACGAGCGCGACAGGTAGGTGCATTTGGACGCATACATAGACAACATAGCTCACGTCTCGACCAACCTTCAGAGAGAATGCGACCGCGAAGAACAGCGCCGTCATGGCGCGCTGTGCCGCTCGACTTGTATACGAGGAGCAAACCCGCTGTACCATCCCCGTCCCTTCTCACCAGTTGTTCTGTCATGCCCATCGTGAAGAACACCGCGCTGCTGCATCTAAACTCAAGCAAGTCAAGCGAGCCGTCGAAGAGGCTTGCTCCAAGCTCGACGCGATGCTGCTGAGTCGCGTCGAGTCGCGTCGTGCGTCTATGGACGACGTCAAAATGGAAATCAAACGCTGGCACGCTGCTCTCGAGGAGGAGATTCAGCTGGCGGAATTGCATCAACAGCGGTTCCAGTGCAAAGGTATGCACTCTTCCGTTCTCATGCACTGTATCACGTCGGTCTACGTGGGAATCAACCTCGAAATCACCGCTATAGCCGATGCGCAACACGCTAGCGACATGGCCAAGCTGAGATGCCACCGCGATGATACCAAGGAAATCTTGGAGAGTACAATCACCGACGAGGCGTCAACAGGTCCTGGGTCCGGACCGCAGTTAGTTTTGGTGAGCGCGTCAACGACATGAAATGTGCGTAGAACTTCAACTAAACGCGGGGCCCGCTATTCCAGGGCCAAGTGGCGTCGGGAATCGGTGCATACTTCGGGATCGGCATCTTCCTCGCGATTACAGGGTTCGGCATGTCAATGTTGCGGTCCACGCGACGAGGCGATAGTAGGAACACCTGACCGTAGTGGTGAATGCAAGTTCAACGTCAAAGTTGAAGCCTGTGAGTTGGGTACCTTCAACGCTTGAGGTATCTGTATTGCAGCGACGGTCACTATACAATTACTTTGCTTGATTGTGGCTGCACACGCTCGCAGGCGCACGCACTGGGACCACAGCAGCGCGCCGCGACGTCGGCCCGTCGCGGCATTCAATCAGCATTCACGATCAACAACGCGTTACATCCACACGAGACGGCGTGAATGCGAACCCCCGACCCAATGGGCGTTGCATATGTAAGAGCACGAGTACTCACCACTCTCCCGCCCTGCAGTCTCTCGCCTCATTCTGTAGCTGCAAGATCATCCACCAAGCCCACCTCTCGAACGCCTCAGAGCGGAGCGCGCACTCGGCCTGCGGACGCGAACTCACATCCGACCAGCATTTCTGTCATGCGCGCTGCGCCAAGCACCTGGATACTGGGGAGCGAGGCAGCGAAGGTTATGCACAATCTGGGCGACTCGGAGTCTCGGACACACTCCTTTTCTCTCAGACGTCGGCGCCGCCAGGACGCGGAGCAGAATGGCGCTCAGTAGACGGTTCCTGATCGAATGTGAGTGTCTCTTCCGAGTGGACTGATCGGCCGTGAAGGCGTCCCGCTACAACTTTGCATTCTAATCGACTGTACCAGGATACCGAGCTCGAGCGGTGTCGAGCGACCTCAGCCGAAAGCGTGCGGGCTTGACGGGTTTTGTGCGCCGGATCCGACCCCAACTATATCGGAAAGGAGAGGGAATCGCAGAGGGAAGATGGACCGGGGCGAGAGATAAACGTGCCGCGGATGAAACCTCCGGGAGGATGCGCAAGGCGATGCCGAGCAACCCGTGCCTAAAGGGCCAAAAACGTCGCGCAAGGACGCTTCCAGCTGCGAACGCGTTTCGCCAAGATCAAGGTCGAAGAAGTGCTGCCAGGACCGGGCCCCGGGGGTTATGGAGAACGACAAGTCCGGAAGAGGCCCGGGGTCCTGACGCGGTGTCACGAACCGAAGGACCGACAATAGAAACCCATTCCGCAGGAAGCACGACTCGCAGCGGCCAGCACGTGGACTCGACGCCGTCGCAGGAAGAGGAGACAGGTGCGGTCCGGGAGGCAGAGATACGGTCAGATGCATAAGCCGCTGAACGAGCGTTGGAGCGAGAGCCAAGAGACCGCGTCGAAGAAGATTGAATAGGGTCAAAGAGGTGCTGGGCAGCTATATGGCGGAGGCAATCCGATCGAGGGGCTAGAGTTCATCGGTACGTGACGGTATGGCCTCCCGATGTACTGACGCCGACAAGCGTCTTCGTCTGTACTGTGGTCGGCGCAGCGCTCATCCGCGGGTCTACCGGACAGGGATACAGTGGTCATGCGGTGAGTGCGACTGGTGCCTAGTGTCCGCCGTGCTGAGACTGTCAACGATAGAGAAACTTGCCGCGCACGACAGTAGCTTGACCGACAGATGCATGGGTTAGCGGACGTTCTTTTCGTCTCAGGCTGCCAATGGGTCCTCTTCAAGAGTCGGAAGGAATTGAGGCGAAGTCACCGGTCGTGGTCATGGGCGGGATGCAAGGACTGTAACGAGGGGCGTCTCGTCATTTTATCCTGAAAATTTAGCGATATGCTTCCGCGATGCAGGACGACGACTCCGAGGAGGTGGATTTGCTTCCGTCGAGTGAGATCGCGATCGTACGGGTGAACCTGTTCCGGACACTCTGTGTGGCCGATTTGGGCCGATCGAGATCTCCGCCGCTTCTCCATCTCCTCAACCCCTGTCACGGCGGGAAGCATATACACCGGCGGGGCGTGGACCTACAAGGTAACACAACCTCTGGCGGTGCAGCCAGGGCATGCAGGGGTCGTTAACCCATCCCAACAGCGCGAGGGTTCGTTAGTGCTGCGGTGGCGCTGTCAGACCCGGGTGTCTCCGGTCTACCTCCTGCGTTCAAGAGAAAGGCTGCGCGGTACTCACTGTCAGAGTCTGAACTCCTTTTGCCTTTCGGACTTCCTGGCCTGGCAAGTAATTGAAGCCCCGTCGGACAGACGGAACTGCCACATCACGCCGTCCATATGCTCGAGGGCGCAGCCTCGGAGCGCTGAACACACGACAGAACCTTCCGCCACCGGTTTGCGCGCAGCGCAACGCCCATGTCGGGACGGCGTATGTACAGCGCATCGCGCAGTCGGGATTCTGGCATCCGGGGACATGCTGTCTCGTAGGGCCGTCGTTATGGACGGAGATTTGGGCCGAGGGTCGAAGTCGACTGTCGCAGACTCGCAGTCGGATGTCAATGATGATGGTTGTAATCGTGATATCCATTCCAATCGTGTGTGCGTATCTCTAAATGTAAAAAGTCGTGATGTCTACCTGCAGAGCTACAACTATAACCTACTACAGCGGGCTACAGAAAACAGAAAACGGAGACAGGGAACGGAGACAGGGACAGGAAGATGCGGATGGAGGATCCGGGTCGTGCGAGATGGTAAAAGTACAGTGCGGGTATGCGCCCGGGGAAAATTACGATTATCTATGCGATAGCGAGTGAGGGTTCGAGCGTCATGCAGGAATTCCGGAAGCGCAATCACGGGAAAGGAGGAAGAGCACGGTGGAAGAATTAAGGAAAGTGTACAGCGCGCAGGGGAGAAGTGGCGGAGATGAAGGAAGCAGCGTCCATGGAGGAACTCTCCGAAGCATAATGTGAGAGAATAGACATGGGAAGCACCGCAGTTCGGACAGCGGGTCGTCGGGGCACGGAACGGAGGAAACAAGGGCGCAGCGGA
>WJSG01026633.1:0-17517 GCA_016618145.1 Sanghuangporus lonicericola | reverse complement strand
GTCGCCCATGGTCCCGCAGTGTCATACGTGACACGCTGCTCGGGTTGACCGAGTGACCGGGGCCGTCGAACATGGCGTCGCCGTCCTCGCCATAACGGGAGTCGCGTCGTGCGCGGTTTGCGCTATCGAGAGCTTGTTGGATATCGAGCGGCGAGGCTCCCTCGGTGTAGTCGTGCCCGCTGCCGTTCGATGACGAGGCCTCCGACATGCGGTAGACGAGACTGACTGGTCTAGAGCAAGTCTAAAGGGAGAAATGCAGGGGGGACATGAGAGATTTGTCGCAAGGTCAAGTTCAGACATTGACGCTATTCAGGTACAGAAGGCGCCGGAGCGCTGTGAAGCATGTGAAGCCTCCTTTCACAAATCAATCTCGACTAACGACTTCTCGAATGCAATATGAAGCGACAATGTGATTAGCAGCTCGACGCTAAGTACTACTGNCGAATGCAATATGAAGCGACAATGTGATTAGCAGCTCGACGCTAAGTACTACTGTACAAGAGTCCGACAACGAAGATACGAGTATCATCCCAGATACTTCCATATGAGGAAAAAACAGACGAACGTGACGATCGCACCCGCGAAGAAGATATACATGTCCTGCGTGCTGGAACATTGGTCGAACATGATCAACATCCAGGTGGGAGAGGGACAACACAGAGCGAGCGAGCGGACATACCTTCTCCTCTCAATCCAGCCAATGACATCCCTACTCAGTCCCAGCGTGTTCGCAGCATCCAACAGCCGTCGTTGCGTGCCCTTCAGCACGTTCCGCTGATCCACCAGGTCATCCAGTACGGCCCGGCCTTGCGCAATGAACTCGTCCAGTCGCGTGTCAGTGTTCTGGATGAAGCTGTGTTCGCGCAGCGCATGTTGCTCCCGCAGCGCGCCATTCATGGGAAGTGGGGTGGAACCGCGGAAGGGCGACTCTGAGACCTCTTCTGTTGGTGCGGGCTGCATGAACCTCCGTCGCGTGTCGCCGGGTGCGGACATAGGTCCTGTAGAGGACGAGGAGCCCGACAACAGATCCGCACGTGTTGCCGCTTCATGCTACAGAGAAGAGCTCGAAGCTGTCGCTTGCTTGACGGGCGGAGACGAACTCACCTCTGCTTTCAGGCGTTCGAATTGTATTCGTAGGTCGGAATAGTCTGAGCGGAACTTCTGCACGCGCCTGTACTAGACAGTGAGCCTCGGACTCGGAGGAAACGAGAGCCTAACGCACATCATAGCCTTCTCCTGCTTCGCCTTTATGATCTCCCTCTTCGCCATAGAGTCGTAGTCTTCCACCGTCCTATGCATGGCGGCTAGAGACGCGGATATCTGCCCTATCATAGAGTCCCACGATTTCAGCCAGTTCAGCTATCCGCTCTGGCTGCAATACAAGACGAGGGCGAGAGACCGAGAACAGACCTAGTAGGGACGCCGAGTTCTCGCCATTCCGGAGTCGTTCAAGGTCGGACTGTATAGAATTGGTCTGCCGCACGCCAAGGGTATATAGCGAGTTCATCGAAGCGTAGAAGCAAGGAATAAATAGCAGGTCAAAGTTGCGGAAGGGAGGCAATATAGCCTCGAACTGTGTGCGTGTCACTATGCTTTGACGCACGTGTCCAGACCCAATCAGGTAATACAAGCGCCGACGCAATTCACGATTTCCCTGTCACCATCGACTCCGACATACGTAGTACTCTGGGGATAGATGGAAATAGCAAACTTCTGCTACAACGAGCTGGCGTTGTACGTATTATCTTGAACGTCATCGTATCCCGCCGATACTTATCGAGAGTGCTAACACACCTGCAGCTAGTGCGCTCAACTGCCGCCGACGGTCACAGTGAAGATGAACGAACAGGTAGACGATTTGGGCGACTACATCGCTGCTCATACCCATGGCGTGGTCCGTCTGCCTGCCTGCTCTACAAGAGTGTTGGATGCTGACGAAGAAGTGAGGACGCATCGTAAAATTCGGCACCTCAAAGTTCCATGTATTGATTTCTCAACTAGGTTTTCCTTCTGTACACGAACCTCGCAGGACGGGGGACAGAAACGAAAGGGACAACCGGATTTCGAGGTTTAGGCCACATAGACTCCCACGAGGATACATTGACGATTTCCATCAATCTCCGTCCTCCGACGGAGAATGCAGAGAATACTGAACACGTCGCGAACGAGTTGCCACCGAAACACAAAAAGCGGGAACACTCCTCACAAAAACGGAAGGCGCGCAAACCCCGCACAGAGGACGTCAAGACCGTGGAGGTCGAGATTTTCCAGGATAAGACTGCCCTCCGCAGCCGGAAGGGGGACACGGGAAGTGTCGTGTGGCATGCTAGGTAGGCTTACGCCGGCTTATTGTCTGCGCGGATACCTATCGACTCCATGCCCCTCCTTAACCTCCGACAGCGTCGACTTCGCAGAGGCGATCCTCCGCCAACTACACTGGAAAGTGCCCGAGGCGTTACTGGATCGAGAAAGTCTGTCGGAGGCCCACGTCGTAGAACTAGGGTGGGCCTTCCATTGCTCCCGAAAGTCTGCATACGCTCACGTCCCTGTACCTGTGTAGAGCAGGCACAGGTCTCCTGAGCATCGTGTTATCGCCCTTCGTGCGCCACTACACGGTCACAGACATTCCCGAGCTCATCCCCCTTATCCGGAAGAACGTCGGGCACAACCTCTCCTCCAACGTCCCATCGGTGTCCCCACCACGGGCCGCGGGCAAGCACCCATCTTCGCCACCACCGTCGATGTCAACCAACGTCACTGCGGCCGCTCTGGACTGGGTGCAGTTGCAGAACGCGCCCGCGTCGCTGCGGGCGAAGCTTGCGCCGGACGAGCCAGCGGACCTCGTGCTTGTCGTCGACTGCATCTATCATCCGTCCCTGCTGCCCGGCCTCCTTTCGACCATCGACTGCCTGACCGTACCCGGTAGGACAGCAGTCCTTGTGGTGGTGGAACTGCGGGCGGAGGACGTCATACGGGAGTTCCTGCAGGGGTGGCTAGACAAGACTGGAGACGGGGTGTGGGAGATCTGGAGCCTCGGCGGCCTTCTAGACGGTCCGTACGCTGTTTGGGTAGGTTGGAAGGAATCATCATCTGGGAACGGCTCGCCGCAGTAGCGAGTCGGCGGCCTGTAGATGTTAAGGTTTTCGTCGGGTGCAACAAAATGACATTATCCAACCCCGACTGTGCTGTATGAGATCCAATCAGCGACAAACGAATTCTACAATGAGGGGCACAAGACTGCTATCGTCTTCCCTTGGGACCACTCTTCTTCTTGGAACCCTTCCCACCTGCCCTGTCCGCCTTCTCTATCTTGCGGTTTCTCTGTTTCTGACGCTCGAACTTGCGTGCAGCGTTGGTCTGATACTTGATGTCTTTTGCCTTAGTCGATGCCTTCATCTTCGCCTTGGTGTGTGCAACAGCGGAGGGTGCGTGTTTCGGCTTCACTTGAGACCGACCTTGTGGTGGCGCAGTATCCACGGCGTCTCCGTCTTCCTGCGCTGGGCCTGCGGCAGGTGTCGGCCCAGGGCCATGGATGATACTGTCCGGATCGAACTCCTCCACGACGGTGACAGTTGCAAGCTGCTCCTCGTCCTCAAACTCCTCTTCTTCGGCTTCCGCAGCACGCCTTTTGCCTTTCGACATGCCCGAGCCACCTATCCCGTCCCACTCACTGTCACTGTCACTATCTGTGCACATGCATTACGTCCCCGAGGCTACCTTGCGTCAATGCATGAGAGACTCACCAACGATGGCCCCATACGCCCTCTCTGTGTCCGCAGCGTTCTTCTTGGCCTGTTCTGCAAGCATACGTCGGTGCTGCCAACGTTGACGTGTGAGACCCAGTCGTGCATGGGAGAAACATCCCGAGACACACCTCCCGGCGAGCTTCCAGCCTGTCCTGCTTTTCACGCTCCTGGGCCTTCTTCTTCGCCTGCTCTTTCTTTTCGAGCTTACGCTTGTGAAAGCCGGTCAAGAACTCCCTGTGAAGGCGGCGGTAAGCGTCGCGCAGACAGCTCATTCGGACATGACATACCTGCGTGCTGTGTCGTCGAAGAGAACTTCCTTGATCTGTTCCCTCTTGGCTTTCTTCTTCGCAGCAATGATGGTGTGGGACTTCGTGAGTGCTGTCAGATTCGAGGACGCCATGGTATATAGTCGTTAAACGTCGAAAGATGGAGATGAGCGTGCAGAACCAAAGAACCAAGGCTGAAGTTGCTCTGAGAGATAGAGATAAGATTAGATTCAGCGCCAGCACCCAATCGGCAATTCAGACGCCGGTAGATCACGATAAACCGCCACGGTGACAAGTTGGTTAATTTCTTCAACCTTGCACTCGGGCTGTACCCGCACGACTCTCACGAACTCAGCAAGATCGTAATCAAGCATCGATATTGGAGGATGTAACGTTATTTGTGAGGGACTCTCACGTATCATGGCTTGATGTGAAGGCATTGCCTAGGTGTGGTTCGACGTTCATCCAACCACATGCTGCGGCGGGAACTTCTTGGACCTGCCAAGCGCCCTTGCCCGACGATAGTCCCTGGACGTTCGCAACTCATGCGCTGCGTGGTCTCAGCTGTCTGCATGAGAATACTTCGATGATCCGATTCCCAGGCCACATGCCGCCGGTTTATCGCCAGCCTGTTAACAGAATCGCTAATTGGCTTTCTCTCAATGGTTGAGACCGGCCGAAGCGGTTCTCATCTACTCCGTAGACTCCAAGCACATGTCTGCATGCACTTCGGCACACTCCCAAGGGTCCTGATATCGCGAGAATTCACTGCCAGACGTACTGGGTGAGTGGACATTTCTCCACTTATCTCCACTTCGCCGACGTTCATCCACTCTATACCTACAGGGTTACGGTGTATGAACTTTGCTTCTTCAAGTTTGTTGCTCCATTCTGTTTTGAAGGGACCGATATACAGTGTTATGATGCTCCGACTGTCCTACACGGCGGTTCTCATCTGCCACGGGTGGCATCGATCGTGGCTCTTACACCTATTCAACGTGGTGTGGTTCATCGCAAACGATGGCCGACGGCACCCAGCTGGGACCCCACACCAACCATCTTGTCAGCACACCGTCTATCACCCATAGCAGGTGTCCTGTTGTTACACCGCCGGCCAGTGACGTCGGCGCCCGTAGAGGACTTCCGTATATATGCAGTGAGACATCGTGCAACCCCTCCCAGAGAGATGGCACTGACATGGTCCGTTGGCAATTTATAGATTCATCTCCCGAAGAAGACGCGGTTTCCCTCGGTTTCGGTACCAGCATGAGAAGCCCTAGAAGCCTCACATGCCGGTGAGAGCGCATGCCCGAGGCGGAGGTATAAAGCGCCACCGCACGCCATCGCATCTGCGCCGTACTCACAGGCAAAAACAGGATCTTGACTTCGCAAATAGTCGTCGCGTGCACCGTAAGGAGGGCGATCACCGCGACCTCTTAGCACAGTCACGGGAGAACATACGTTCCGACACTCTTACGGTAGTCCATTGGCACCGTACGAGGAGCGCGTGCTAGGAGCTGTCCTACACGCTTGCCAGAAGGCCTCCCGATAAGATGTATTCCAGGGACGCAAGAAAAGCTACACCTCCTCCCAGAATACAGGTGCCACTTCTTATCGTGTCGGAAGACGGCTCGCACGCGCAGTACAAGAAGCCACCCGCCACCCGTCTCACATACGCAGGCCCCCCGGTCCTCCCGTCACTGCTCTACCATGGCACACGTCGTCGAGGCGTCCGAGCGGAGCAGCAGCCAAGGTTCCATACAGGAGAAGTCCGACATCGAGAAATCTCGTACGTCCTTCGGCCATACCTCAGCCTCTATATTAACCCGTCCGACTTAGCGGCCCTAAATGTCGAAGACATCGTCGACGACTTCGATGACCCGAACATTGACAAGGATGCTATCATTCTGGGTGCGTGGCAACGATGTGTGGGTGTGTACAGGTGAGCTGACAGCAGTGCAGAGGACGACTCGCCCTATCCGGAGGTCCGTTCCGCCGTTGCTAACACGGACGACCCCACCATCCCCGTGTCCTCCCTGCGCTGTTGGGTTATAGGACTCATCTGGGCGATTATCATCCCCGGAATGAACCAGTTCTTCTTCTTCCGATTCCCGAGTGTCACCGTTGGAGGGGTACGTCGCACAAGCGCAATTGGTCTCGATATCGCTCCGTTTAACTTATGATTCGGGCACGGCAGATCGTCGCCCAGCTCATCTCCTTCCCAATCGGCCGCGCATGGGCAAAGTTCGTGCCTAACTACAAGATTTTCGGCGTCCCGCTCAATCCGGGACCCTTCAATGTCAAAGAGCATGTACTCATCACCATCATGGCGAGTGTCGGCGCAGGTTCAGCGTATGCGGTACGTATTACTCCTGATCTAGTCTAGATGGAGTCCTGATATGGTTCTATACCACAGACCGACATCGTGGCCGTGCAGCGGGTATACTACAACCAAACCTATAACTTCAGCTGTGAGTCCGGCGATCGCATGCGCTTCCTCTCACGCCGGCTGAAACAATCGCCACATGATAGATCAGTGGATGGTAGTGATGAGTACCCAGTTGGTATGTCTCCTGTGCATGCCATAGGTTTCGAAGGCGGGGCTCACGCTTTGGCGCAGATCGGGTTCTCTATCGGTGGTATCGCACGTCGATTCCTCGTGCAGCCGCCATCCATGAGTAAGTGACGCTGGATACCTTCGATGCAAGACGTCGATTGATGCTACTGTCCCTCAGTTTGGCCCGCGAACCTTGTCACCTGCGCGCTCTTCAATACCCTTCACCAGCAGGTGTACGCCGGTATGGGCAGTCGCGGTGGCATGAGTCGCGAGAAGTTCTTCTTCCTCGCCTTCCTGGGCTCGACATGCTGGTATTTCTTCCCCGGTTATCTCTTCCAGGCCCTATCGTTCTTCAACTGGGTCTGCTGGATCGTGCCGAACAATGTCGTGGTCAACCAGCTATTCGGCTACAATAGCGGCCTGGTGCGTCGTCCTCAGTATATACTGCTGCCGATGCAGCCTGACCCGCGCATCTAGGGTATGTCCCTGATCACGTTCGATTGGGCCCAAATCGCGTACATTGGTTCTCCGCTTGCGACCCCGTGGTGGGCTGAGGCCAACGTCGCCGTCGGCTTCATTTTCTTCTTCTGTGAGTCCTGTTCGGCACCGGAAATCCAGCGGATACTAACCTCGTATAGGGTTCGTCACGCCCATCCTGTACTACACCAATGCATGGTACAGCCAGTTCATGCCGTACGTCCTCTGCACATGTATCAATGATCCCCAACATGGCTGACACAGTCCGCATTCCTTCCTCAGAATCTCCTCGCGCACATCCTTCGACCGCTTTGGCCAGACTTACAACGTCACGAATATCATTAACGATGATGCGAGCCTCAACCTCGCGAAGTACGAGGCATACAGCCCGCTGTTCCTATCCACGACCTTCGCGCTCACCTACGGGCTCTCGTTTGCATCCATCACGTCCACGCTCATGCACACCTTCCTGTACTTCCGCAAGCAGATCTGGGTCCAGTCCAGGCGCTCAATGAGCGAGCAGCCCGATATTCACGCGCGCTTGATGTCCAAGTACCCGCAGGTGCCCGAGTGGTGGTATGGTATCATCTTCAGTAAGTCTGTTGCAGCCACATATACACATTGCAGGCGCTGATGAGTGGCTGGGCAGTCACCATGTTCGTCTTTGGCATCATATCTATTGAGGTCTGGGACACGCAATTCCCGGTCTGGGCTTTCGTGCTCGCCCTCATTATCTGTACGTCGATACTTCACTCTACTACATCGGGACCACACTGACCATTCTGATAGCGTTCGTGTACACGATCCCGATCGGCATGATTCAAGCTATCACCAACCAACAGATCGGTCTTAAGTATGGCAGCTTCGATCCCGTATTAGAATCCTACACTGATATGCTCCCGTGTAGCGTCATCACTGAGCTGGTCATCGGCTATGCGCTTCCAGGAAAGCCCATTGCCATGATGATGTTCAAGACATGGGGTTACATCACGATGGCCCAGGCATTGACCTTCGCTTCCGACTTTAAGCTCGGTCACTATATGAAGATTCCACCGCGCCCGATGTTCTGGTCGCAGGTCGTCGCAACAGTTGTCGCCGGCACCGTCCAGCTCGGTGTTCAGGCATGGATGTTCACCAATATCGACGGCATGTGCACACCCGACCAGCCAAACGGGTTCATTGTGAGTTCTCCCGTCCAGCCCGTACACCATTGAAATGCTCATGGTTCCCTAGTGCCCCTCGACACAAGTCTTCGGTACGGCATCCATAATCTGGGGTGTCATCGGTCCTGCGCGCCAGTTCTCCCCGGGCCAGATCTACTAGTGCGTCCAACGCATCTCCGCTGCGGCCAGTACTGACGGTATAACTATAGCGGCCTGGTGTTCTTCTTCCTCATTGGCGCGCTCTTGCCACTCGGGGGCTATCTCATCACGCTCAAGTGGCCGAACTCGTTCTTCAAATACATCAACTTCCCCGTCATCTTCAGCGGCACGGGTCTTATTCCGCCCGCGACCGCATTCAACTACGTACCCTGGACCATCGTCGGCTTCGTCTTTAACTACGTCATCCGCCGCCGTCATTTCTCCTGGTGGACCAAGTACAACTGTGAGCTGTTCGTATCCCTCATCTCTCGCAATGTCTCTGACTGTGCACACAGATGTGCTGTCCGCTGCGCTGGACTCGGGAGTCGCTATTGCCGCTATTCTTATCTTCTTCATCTTGCAGTATCCGGACAACAACAGCATCGGCGCGAACAGCATTCAGACGTGGTGGGGCAACACCGTGTCGTTCAACAACGCCGACGGTAACGCCGCTCCGCTGAAGGTGCTCGCGCCTGGGGCGTCGTTCGGGTGAGTGCTACCGCCTTGCTAACCGTCGCAATCGTCCGTTGGACTGACCATATCCGTTATTTCGTTACGCAGACCTTTGAACTGGTGATGGGCGCAGCTCCAACGAACTGTATCAATGTGTAAAGACCTGTAACGATTAGCGACGGCGTGTTGTACGATCAAACTATGCTACACGGGTGCCCTGATGTCTACGCGCATTGCGCTCTGACGAAGTCAGTGGTGGATCCGATGAAGAAGTTCAGCCGAAGTGTACGGACTATCAACAGTAAGTCGCTTTGATCCGGCACGCGTCTTACTCCAAACTGCCCATGCAGGCCAGGGAGGAGCATAATTACGACCGGAAGCGCGATGCCGCTCTTGACTTCATCAAGTTATGTCACTCGGGTCTGGCGTCGTGCTCGCACACTGAGCTGTATAGTACACAGGGCATGTTGTGGACTTGTGTCTCCAGTACTAGGCCTTTTTGGCTGAGGTTGAGGCTTGAGTGCACACACCAATTTATCTCCGTGATGTTCGTGAGTAAATTTGTTACATTAGACAAGCCACCGAAGCTCGAAACACCTGCTATATCCTGTAGGAAGTACTCTACATACAACTAATTGCGCTGGCTGAGAAGCCACTGGATCCCCTCTCTAGCATCGCGATCCAACTTGACTGCAGACGAGATGCTCGGGAACACGTAGTGAAAGCCGTGAAAGCAGCCCGGATACCTGTATACTCATCAGGGAAATGGCACGGAACAGATGCAGCAACGACTCACTGAACGAGCTTCACCGGTACGCCCGCATCGCGCAAGACCTGTTCATATACAATTCCATCGTCGCGAATGAGGTCGAGCTCCAGGACCTGGATAAAAGCGGGAGGCAGCCCGTCATGGGAGCTTGCCAATATCGGCGACACGCGTAGGTCGGAAGGTGGGGGACCATATGCCTCTGGAAGACCCATTGTGATCAGCAGAACGCAGAGGTCCGTCACTGGGGAAGACGCACCGAAATAGTGCAGCAGAGTCTTCTTATTCATCAGTGGCATATGTGTGTAGATGTCGAACGAGCGGATGGCTGCTTTGTACTTCTCGGGGTATGCCCCGGGGTAGGCCAAGGTGGGCTCGCGCAGATACTGCCCTGTCAGCGGGCGCCCTGCAAAGAACGGATCGTCACGAGCCTTGATGGCGATGGCGGCGGCCATGTTCGCCCCAGCGGAGTCACCGCCCACGATGAAGCCTTTCTTGAGGTCGACCTTGAGCTCAGCTGCGTTTTCAGCTACCTGCGAGGGTGTCAAGAATGCACGCAGTCGACATGCAACTGGACTACGTACCCATTTAAGCGCGGTGTATGAATCCTCAAAAGGTGCCGGAAAGGGATAATCTGGGGCGAGTCTGGAAGAGAAACGGACATCATGAAGGCGTTATGGATGGGGAGGAGAGGTACCAACCTATATTCCACATTCACTATGGCGAGCTTCAGCTCCACAGCGATCGTTCGCAGGTTGTTGTCATCCATAGAAAGATCTCCGACGACCCATCCTGTGGAAGGAGTGGCATGGAGCGTCAATCGGACGTCCATGGCAGGTTGAGGCTCAGATATCACTGACCTCCATGGCACCAGACTAGGACCGGATATGTGTCTTCATCTCCACCAGATGGTCTAACATACCTGACAGTGATCTCTCCGTCTGGGCCCTCTACGGGGACACGTTTGTCGGACACGATGTACTGCGACGCTGCCGCGCTGTCAGCGCAATTGTCGTCCAGAGCGAATTCAAGGACAACTCACGGTCAGGGAGGCGTTCCTTGTAATAGTCGGCCATGGGCCCAAACCCTATCTTCGTCATCTGTCGAGCAAACTCCCATTCAGAGACTCCGGGAGGCCGTGCCGGTGGGGCTTGAGAGAAGGCCGGGTGTGCAGCGAGAGCTGCAGCGAGCTCGGGATCGTAGTTCACGGTAGCAGTTACGTTCGTCGCCATGATGCAGGTGAGTGGTTCGAAGGTCCTACTTGAGATGAGGTTTTTATGTAGGCGATCCTGCGAACCTGAAGCATAATATGGTCAAACAACTGCGATCAGCACGTCAAAGAAGATCCGTGGTCTCATACCCCGACGTGCGAGTCACCGAGATACATCGGTGGGACAGCGATCCCGAGAAAGGGCAAATACTGGTCGCCAGTCTCAACTTGCGACTTCACCTTGACGTAGTAAGCAGCAGCGCAGTCAGGTCCGTTGGGACGATGTTCCCGGGAACAGAAATCGTGGCAGCGATCGTCGGTTCTGTCTGATGCTTGCGCCATGGCCACCACGACGCGCAATCGGCCAGTGGGACCTCGTGGGACCGGGGCAACAGTCACAGCTCAGCGAGCGACCTGCATCCTTATCTAGATGCCTCATGATTGTGACATGCCCGATGCATGTCGTCTTGCCTGTGACGGAATACACGTGGCTACAAACCACCTTCAAGCTTACCGTTGATTCCCGGACTGCAACCACTGATGTCAGCATCGTAGCAGAGACGCAGTAGACGGTGCAGCCTGTTTGGACATGTTGCATCTGGTACATGTAATATGGGACTCATCACGGGCCGCCTGATACCGCGAGTAATCTGAACGAAGGTTGACTCCAGTTCGACAGATCGGTCATCAGCATTCATCGCGCCAGCGAAATACGGAGCGGCATCGCTGTGCCCACATCCTCCTTGCCCCGAAGCGTTGGGGTCATAACAGGACCGGCTGGAGACCGCTGGATGACGACGTCCTCCGACGGGGATGCAAAGCGGAAATTTTCCACCAGCTCCGCGACGAGAGATTGCATTTCAATAACGCTGTATCAGTGCGAGAATGAGACTGTCAATGGTAACATGAGGGAGGAGGAACGACGATAGACTCACGTGAAACGCCACCCTATACAGCCGCGGGCACCCGCGGCTGGACATTATCAGCCTGTGAGTCTTTCCGACTTCCCTGCGCAAGCACAGCGACCACTCACAAAATGTCATCCTGTGGAGACGGCGTCGGTCAGTCATTAGATTCAGTTCACATGCGATGGTAATACTCACAAGTTCGCAAACATCCCGACGTTAGTCTGCTTCCCCAGGTCGGGGCGGGTGAAACGATCCGGGTTCCAAACATCCGCGTCATCGCCCCATAACTCCGACAGTCTGAGTAGAGGCTGAGTCAGCCCGAAGTGAAGCGAATTCATGTGCTCGGACCGACGCACCTGTTGTACATCGCGAACGACGTGATTATGACTTGCCCAGCACGGATAGGGATTTCGGTGAGCGCTTCTCCGCTTCTCGACACGATAGGGAACTCGAGGGGCAGGACATCGTCCGCCGTCGCAACGCGAGGAAGATGCGGTACGATAGGATGGAAGCGGAGTGTCTCCTACATCGATACGGAGTGTAAGTTTATGCAACGGCAAGGCGCAACGCGGAAGGTTCAGGTGACACACCTTGATAGCATTCATTGTAAGCTTCATAGAATCCAGGTCCTCCATGCTGAACTCCTGGTCTCCGCGCGCAAGCACTTCGGCTCTGACCGTACCTATCTCCTCCCGCATGCGTTCCTGATATACGGAATGTCTGGAAAGCTCGTAGAATAAGAACGTCAGCGTGGTCGCCGTGGTCTCGTGACCCGCAAACGTGAGCGAGAACATTTGCGCCATCAGCTCCGAGTCATCCAGCCTCGCTTTTGGATCCGCCGACCGGTTGGCCTTGACTGTGCAGGCGACCGTCATCTCGAGGTTAGTGCAACAACCACAGTCATAGCACGTACTAAATGCGCTCATAATGTCCTTGCTGCTGGGTTGCTTCTCTGTATCGCCCCCGGAACGCTCCGACTGCAGGATCTGCTTGCCGTATGCGACGTACAGACTGTTGACACGTCGAAGGAGCGTCATCGGGTGTGCCGGGATGTATCTGAACAACTTCAGGATTGACTCTGGCGTGTAGTTCCAAGTCGCCCTGAATAATAGCGCAGCGTCTGTCGGATGGTACTCTGCATCCTTCCTGGATATCGGGACGTCACGGTGTTAGTGGCAATTGTTTAACGTTAACATATACGGAGAAGTTACAGGAGGTTGTCGTATGCCTTGTAGAGTGGACTTCCTCTGTCGTCAAGAGCCCCATAATCATAGTTGAAGGCGGCTGGTGGGTGTGTGAGACTTTGACTGACTTTGACACGCGCGAAGCACATTACACGCGAGTACCGCTCACCTTCTCCGATGATATCAAGCGTCGCACCCGATATCCACTTGTTGAACATGACGTCAAGCTCGCCGCTCCGAACGTCCACGTTGGCCTTCAACAGCTCGGATAGCTTGCATGGGTCCTGCAAGTGAGAACATTCAGAGCTGGTATGATCATGACCTCTCACCTTGCTTCCGATGCGTTGGAAGATGGGCAGGAACGACCGCAGTCGTGTAGCACTGAAAGAAGGGTTCATGATCTTGCGATGTCGCACATGACCTTGAGCTAGAACGAGACAGCGTCACGCGTGAGTCAAGTGTCAACCCCCGGCACTATGTAGAAGACCACCAACCGGACGCCGATAGAATGCCGGGACCCGTGAGTAGGTAGACAATGTGCACTTGAGAGGCACGTTTGGCGTAGCTGTAAGGGTACTTCTGATAGATATGCTGCATGGCCTGTGCGCGTCTCCGTCAGTGCGCGCTACCACGCCATGAAGGCTACGTGTACGTGCCTTGGGATCCGCAGTCATGAGAATGTCCGTCTGGGGGCGCGGAGTAGTCAGCAGATGGGGCTAGACACATCAAATGTCAGACCATACCGCAAAGTAACCGCCGATGCGCCACGTCGAACCGTATTCGTGGAGCCAATGGGTTTCAAGGGTCCCCACCTCATCCTGAAAGACGAGCTCCCGTTCGTGCCCTGGATATGACCTGTGAGTACGCACTCCTGCAGCAGTCATGAGATGAGTGGCGGCTGACCAGACAGCCACGAGCTGCAGGCAGGACCACGTATATGTTTGATGTTACGACGGACGACACGGCGAATGAGAGCAATGAGGAGGACAACGACAGTACCAGCAAGCGCGACGTGGGCAGAAGACCAGTGCATGATAGACACACAGTGTGATGTCGAACCTGCGAAGGCAACGAAGTTGGACGGATGGAGCCCAGTCCTGATATAAGTACTCCATATGTTGGCGCTAGGGAAGGAAGGTTCAGCTATCGATGTATGTCAATGGCGCAAATACTGCGCGTACACACGGCATTGACGCGCCGCTAACGTACTATCGCGCTGTTTCAACTCCGCATCGTGTGGAGGAGCGTATCCCATGCCAGGTGTGCAGACGCGAGTACCTACACCCAGCCGATGCTCGTCCGATCGATGGAACCACGTCACTCCGTCGGGGCGTGCGGTTTGCGGAGCCGTGACCAGGAGGCGTCAAGGCACATCGAGGTGGCCAAGGTACAAGACGGAGAGCCTCTTAAAATACACCGGTCAAAAGAAGGTAGCTCGAGATTGGGACCGTCAGACTGTGAAAGTAGTGCGATGCAGCGAGGGCGTAGGCGGTGACAGAATTGACGGGCGCCCAGTGGGCGAGGATGGTCAGATACAGGTGTTTGAAGGGCGCGACGTGCTCTTTGGGCTAGACGCCGTGTAAAACGTCCATGGTGGGCTTGTAAAACGCGAAAGAGAGGTCGTAGACAAGATGAAGGACGGTCTACAAAATAGAGGTCGGCTCGCGGCAGGGCAGGGCCTTGTCCCACGGACTGCCAAAACCGCTCAGCTGTGAAGATATCGGAGGAAACCACAGGAGGCCGTCTCAATAATTCGTAAATTTGGCGAGCATGACCGCGCTGTGGCGTAGAAGGATACGCCATCGGATGAGAGTGGCAGGTCAGGTAGGCAGGGTCGGAGGCGGGATGGAGGGTGGTTGAGACGGACATGACAGTATTGAATGCCGGAGATATCCTCCTGGGTCTTGAGCATCGTGCCGAGTCCTCTCAGCTGGAGAGCCGCTCTGAGATGGCTGACAAGCTCAGTCAGAGTTGGAGAGAACGTTGCGACGTGTACAGGCGTACTTACTGGAGGAGTCGAGAGATACGGAGTGCGCGTGACGGACCTGACATCTTCTGCAACGGCTCGTGCTCACTAAGAGTCGGGTGTTTGAAGATGATACGCGTGGGTAGAAGTGCGTTAGCATCAACGGACCTCTTCGATGAGGATGTTTCAGACTTCAGTATTGAGTCAGAGATCGCATTCGGGCGCGGCGCTTCCACGTGGCTGTGCCTCAAAAGGCAGGTTAGACGCTTGACGGCGCTCAGTTCGGGCTTTGCCGTCACGCGCAATCTGGTTTGTGTCGACGCTCTTTAGTCCTGCTCAGAACCCGTCAATCGTGAGGGAGATAAGTGAACTTCCTTGGACTGGCCTTGTGTCACGTAAGTATTGACGACAGCATACAGCGTTGAATTACGTCTGCCTCCGAACTCCTCCCTTCCAGTCCGCTGTAGGACAAGAGCTCGTACAGTCGCGAAAATAATGTCTGTTTCGGAGACCACTTGGACAGAGATAGCAAAAGTGAGTCTCTTGAGTCCGGGCCGACCTACTTCAAGTTATGCTAAACGCCGCTGCGTCCGATGGAACCAGCAGCTGGCATGCTAACCATCCAGCCCAGAATCAATGTCACAGCCTTCAGCCAAATTCGAGAACCTAGCAGGGCGTGAAGGAAACGGCCACACCAGCTTGAACTTGCCTCGGTGGCGGCTTGGGTGGCGGTCCGACACGTGACTCACGCGTCATGTCACACAAGTGACGCGACTAGCGCTGAGCGCCAGCCGGCCTCGTAAGTCTTGCCTCAGTCTCCAATCTCGCCCACAAGTTTGACTTTGTATGTCGTCTGGACATTTGCTAGATGCTCAAATATCATGGAAAGACCAACCCAAGACAACATAATGGCCAACTTGAGCCTTCTCACGGCCCCGATGACGGGTCATTACCGACGACATGAAAGCGTCATCCCTCGTTAGGTAAGTCCATCATTGCGCGACACAATCAGCGCCTTTTGAAGGAGCCGTCTGCAGAATCATAGTGTCATTCCAACCGCTCAGAAGTCCTAAGTAGTCGCGGGCCCGGGGCTGAGCTGGCGACCGCTCCAAACAACCCATGACAATATTGCAGCAGTATCCCGACTTCTAACTGTCTGAGTTCATTTTTTTGCATCCCCTCATTTTATTGTCACACGGAGTCTGAGGGGCTCAGCTCTAGATCTCAAGACTCCATGGCTAGCGCCCGCGCGGGATAACCTCTTCGCCGACTAGCCTGGATGTCCTCGGTGTCAAGGTGTTGCGGTGTGGATCCCGGGCGACGAGGTTGCGACCGGAATGCAGCTAGTGTCTCGAAGGACAATGCTGGAGCAGCGGACGAGTTCAGTCGAGGGCCACCCGAGAGCAGCACTAGCGTGCTTTGAATGGGAGCGGTAGGTTCTGGTTCTGGTAGGTTTGGATTGTGTCTGAGGGCGCACATGGAGACCAGTGGTTGGTATTTTGTTCGAGGTGAGTCTGCCTGTCGTGTGGTACATAGAAAGGCGTCTCGGACTGCAGGTACCACTGCGTCTCATACTAGACGGCTGGGGCCTTGTACAGCTATGTCAGACCCTGTCTAGACTCTAGACGGATCTTTCCTGCTAGTCGGGTCCTTCATGGCGCGGAGGCACACGGTCTTACATCCCTCCGCCCCTCGGGTCAATTGTACTGTCATGACCACTACGTTCGGAGCGCCGGGTGCCCTGTTGTCACAGCCCGGTATAACATGGTAGCGTCGACGCAACTTGGCACATCTATGGTACGCGCCCCACTGCTTAGGTGAAGCGCTGGATCCATTTCGTCCCAGTACAGCGAATGCTGGAAAAGCCGTCAAATTACGCGCGGACCCCGACTCGGAGTGGGATTGAGTCGCAAAAAGCGGGTCAACTTGAACAGAAGTAAGTTCGAAACGATTTATGGGCAGTGTGTTTGAGCACTACAAATACCCCCGTCATGAGCCGGTGTTCCTTGAGTTCCTTGACTCCCACCCCCACCATGGACGTCGCCGTAAGCGTCCCTCCCCGTCGACCGCCTCCCTCGAGCTACTAGCTCACGCATTGTACTAGAGCTTGCTACAGATCAATACTGCCCCGCCCCAGCTGATCCCAGATCAAGTCCCGACCCCTCCGGTATGCATGAGCCCGGCCTGCCAGCCCACGTCTCAACACACTGACCCAGTCTCGCAGCCTTCGATATCGAGCTCGCCCACTATCGCCCCACGTGCTCTGGAGTCGGAAGAGGGCGTACCTTGCGACGTGTCCCTCTCAATCTCACGGACCTTCCATCCTAAGTCCAAACTCCTGCCCCCTCAACCAGACACTATCTTCCGCTCGTCAGACAACGTGTTGTTCTACGTCCACCGCACTGTCATCCGGGAGAAATCCGCCAACGATTGGAATGGCCGCCTGCCTCAGCTACCAGCGAGCACCCATTCGATCGAAGACGGAGGTATGGGCAAGGTCACTTCGTTGCCTGAGTCGGCTGCCGCTCTCAACATCGTCTTTCACGCCGTCTACGGCTACTCATGTGCCCACTACAGTCCCACCTTGGACGACATCATAGCCGGAGTCGATGCTATGGCGATA